>VZTN01013609.1:77248-138539 GCA_013400515.1 Erpornis zantholeuca | reverse complement strand
GTAGTCTTGGAAGTGTATATAGCTAGCACTGTTGGTTTAGGGAGGTGGTGATCTGTTCAGGCAGTAGAAATAAACACTAAAGGTGTCATGATAAAGGAATTCAGTGCAAAATGTTCTGCACAAGCATATGTACATGAATGAAACAAGACAGCTCTTACAATTTACAGTCTTCTGAAAGAAAGGTAGCACAGCAGTAGTTTTCCAGCTCAAGGCTCTTGAAGACATTTAACATGTATTTCATTATGTTCTTTACTAGGAAGATTATTTAGATACTGCTCTATCTGATGTTTTGAAAAACTTGAGTTTTTCCTCTGTGGTTTCATGGTATAGTCACAGAGATGAGGTGGTTCTGCAAGGCTGCTCAACTGCCTGTTTGATTTGGTCCAGGGACCTTTGTTTTAAACCGTTTTGTACACTGCTTTTTTTGTTTGAAGCACATGGGACTGCTAAATTTTTTCCTTCTCTCACAATTAAATTTCCTTCTCTATCAGTAGAGAGGTGATAATTTGAGTTGCAATCGAGGTGCCTTTTTTTCCTTCTGAAAGGATTGAACAGAGACTAACAGGATAATTGAATATGTCTGTGATAGATTTCCCCATATATTTCTTATTCTCAGAAAAACTGTTCTTATTTTTCCAAGATGCCCTTACCTTTACTAATCAATCTTCTGACTGAAGCAGAATTATTCAAATAGGTCTATTGTTGGAGTACCCTGTTCACTTGATTAAAGGCCCAACTCTGCGTCAATGCAATTTTTTTGCTTGACCTCCATCTGCCAATATTGTTGCACTTGCTTTCTTCATAGCTGTCCACAATCCATTCAAAATGATCCAGCTGGAATAAACCTGGGCACTAACTGAAACAGTGAGGATATAGAGACTTGCATAAGGATCTTAATGCATTTTGGCAAATCCTGCATTAAATATTTTTTGTTGTTGTTGTTATACTTGATATATGAGCAGAAGAAAAAGTTTGTAGATATTTGTAACAAGGTGTGTATACGAAGGTTCTGCTTTAAAAAAAAGGGGGACATATACAAGTGGAGGTACAAAGTGCTATTAATTTGGTTGAATTCCAATATGTTGTCCCAATGACAGAAAAACAAGTTGGATTCATTGACTCAAAGCCTTTTTGATGATGTCAAACTCTTTTCTACAGCATAGCTTAGATTCTTGGGTACCATGTTACCAAAGTGCTAAAACCATGCAAAATTAGGAGATCTTTCTATCTCAGGACAGTACATCTGTAAAATCTGGAGGAGAACAGAGTAATTTTTTATATGCTGTATATTGCTTAGTTTAACATGATCACATACTTGGAGATAAACAATTACAGTTTTGATTGCAAAATTATATTTTTATAGGCATATCATAGGAGCAAAATACCTTTTGGATCATATTCACTAGTTGCAATCGCATAGAAATATTTTTAAATGAAAAATTACTGCAAAGCAAAGATATGTATAGTTGGAGCAGAGAAGGAGAGGAAGAGTTCATTGTCTTCCCAAGTCCAGTTGCCAAATGTGAACTTTATAGTGTTACAAAGATAGTAAAAAAACAACTGAGTTTTTCATCTTGGCTTTTCTGTAGAGGAAAAAACATTCAAATTAATTTTGTGAGAGGATCTTGCACACAAACACTGGTCCAAGTTCCTGCAAATGAAAACTGGTTGCCTGGTAATTGGATACAGAATAGTGCTGTATCAAGGTTTAATAATGTATTTAAAATACAAAGTACAGAAATAAAAATTCTTTTCTTTTTTTCTCTTCCAGGTTCTCTGGGAGATGCTAACAAGGGAGGTCCCCTTTAAAGGCTTGGAAGGATTACAAGTAGCTTGGCTTGTAGTGGAAAAAAACGAGGTAAGACTACGTTTCTACATTCAGGTACATAGATCAGAAAACAGTATTGGGGTTTTGCAAAAGACTTTTTCATCTTCTTCAAATTGAAAGTAAGTTCACGCGTATGGAAAGATTAGCAGTAGGAGCTAACACAAAGGGTCAAAGTGATGTTATTCCTCATGAATGGACCCTTTACATCTAATTGTTGCAGCTTCACGTCGTGATGCTGTAGATCAAAAATTGTACAAGTACTGTACTAGTTTCTCAGTCTCAATTGTAAAACCTAGGGGTTTGTTCTTAGTGATGAAAGAAGCCATTGCGTCCAAGGTAGGGGAACAGTTTAACTCCATCTCCTGCGTTTAGGACATCTTTTTACTGGCCGGGAGTTGATATATCTGTAAGAGACCTTCAGCTACTTCAACTTAACTCTCCCAGCAGGAGTCACTATAGTACAAGAAACTGCCGCTTAGATGAAAATTTCAAAAATAAAAGAAGAAAAAATAGTTTTAAAAAAAGAGAGAAATTACAGTTTTGCCACCTACGTTCAACACTACATTGAAGATGAGCTCCTCACTGGTATCGGCAAGGCTGTGGCATAGCTGCAAGCCTCCTCATGCAGAGTCTTTCCATTTCAAAAGCACTTCAGTGGTGTAAACACCGTTTGTACAGTGTCCCCAGCCTCGCTTTTCTTCTTCTCACAAATTGAGGCTTTCAGTTAGTTGGACATGTGAGCGTATATCTGAACACACAGTCCCTTGATATCAAAGACAGTAACTACATTTAAAAAACATTTAAAGTTGTGACTGTACCACACACAGACAAGCATGGAAATCCTCCACAAAGATGAAACCTCCTCTATCTAGACACAGCGGAAGCTTGGGAAACATTACAATGGCGAGGCAGTGGCTGTACAATACAGATTTCTATTATTCTACATAAACTGTTTCTCAAAATGCTTCAGAGTTAAACAGAGGAGTTAGGTTTCCTCCTCTTAGTTTAATGGTTTTTGTTGGTGTTTTTTTCCCTCTCTCTTTTTTCTTCTTTTTGAGGACTGGATTAATTCCAGTGAGTGACACTGTGATATACCAATTAGTTGGAAATGCTACAATAACAGTGTGAAGATTGCGAATGTGGTCTTCTACTACATTTATCATATCAGGAGGCACAAAGACACTCTTCTAGTTTAGGAAAAGCCTCAGGCATAATTTTTAAGGAGGAACCATAAAGCCTTCCATCAACAGTATTTGTTTCTTATGCCTACCACATGCAGTTTTACATAAATAGTACAGAGTGGCACTGGGAATGTTTTAAAGAGATGTAGTCACATGCTAAAAGATGTCAGAGAGTACAACACCTTTCTCTACAGTTTTCCAGAGCAAGGGGTTGTGTAAAATACAGTATCAACAGAATGTGGACATGACTATTTTACTCGTGGCTGAAGAAGCCCAAGGAGTGGCATTCTCAGAGCCAGCTCTTTGCCTATCAGGTACCACCAACCTGTTGATACCATTTTCCTTAGAGGGCTGTGAGGGAGCTTAGAGGGCATTGTGTAGTTTTTTTTTTTCTGGCCATGACTTGGGTAACATGTCCAGCATAAGCCTTGTAAAAGTCAGCTTGTGCTACTTTTCTTCTTAGTTATTTGTGTCCCAAAACACATGTAAGGGTCAGGTTCTGCTCTCAATTCAATCTGTTGATATCAGTGGGATTACATGGTTCCAGTCCACAAGAGGACTGAACCACCATTTTTTGACTGCAAGTCTTTTAAAATCAGTGTGGAATTAAGGCCAAAGCGTAATGGCATAAGATGAAAAATCCCCTTTGCAAAGCCTGAGGCCAGCAAATGAAGTAGATTCTAATGTTTCTGTATGGATCTCCTTTAACGCTCTGCATAATTTCACAGTGTTATTTTTATTCTGGTAGAGATTTTTTTTTAAGCCAGAAAAGCAAAGCGTGAGAGTTCAGGTTATGCTAGACATGATCTCAGAATAAATTGCCACTGAGAAATATATTCTTTATTATAATATGACATTTGGAACCTGCTACCTCCATATTACATATTATATAGGTGACATTCTGCACAAGTGAGACAAGTCGTGATTGCAAGTGATTCTCCACCTCCTGGAACAGTGAGGGTTACAGACAATACTGTAGCAAGACCAGCCAGTGTATTTTTAGGCTAATGACTCAATTAGAGATCAAGCATCAGTACAACTTACTTATGCATTGTACAAATTTCTGTGTATTTTTTCCACAGAAACCCTTGCACATTAAGTTATGACATTAATAAGCAGACTTCTGCAGTGCCCTGCCTCTGTATCTCATGTTTCCAGTTCTTACGGTGTTCAAATGCTTGTGGAGCAGAATTGTTTAACTCTTACTTTTGGCTGCTGTGTCCTGTAAGGCTTTGCAGGTTACACTGCTGTAATGTAATGGTACAGAGTGGCATAACTTGATCTGCTTTGCTTCTGAAATGGCAATAGTAGGGCAGATGAAAGGGTCTTCCTGGCAGGTTAGTTTAAACAGGACTGTAATACCAGGTTCTCACCTCTTAGAGGACAGGAACCCTTTCTCCAGATTGATCTCTCTTACACTTGGACTCATTTTCACTGAGAAACTGTTTTTTTTAAATCTAATTTTAAAATACTTGTTTATATAATATGAAACATCTGAAGTCAGTTAACTGCATTAGGGAGAGCAGAGGGTTCTCCTTCAGTGTGTAATGTTGGAAGCATGTGCAGTCAACTGGAGAAGCTTCAGTTTCTGTGTACGTGTATGTGAGAAAGGATTTCCTTTTCGGCTTTCCAGTCTGGAGGCAGGCTGTTAATGTAAAAATCTTTTAACGCTGGCTGAGTGAATTTTTTCATGGTTTGAAACTCTCAGCAAATGAAACCAAACTAGCTTCAAACTAATTCTCTGTAGTCAGTGGTCCTGGCTATAACCAGCAACTCCTTGTCTTCAGTCATTAGGAAATATTTATGAGTTCACTGTGCTCTCTGAGTGCTTTCTGAGATCTGCATGTCCTCATTAATCCTTCTGACCACAGGCTCATGAAACATCTCTTGTGTCATGTAGAGCTTCACTTAACTCTTTTTAACGCACTTCATGTAATCTATATTTCAGCTATTTGTGTGCCAAAACTAATTATAGTCTTGTACAGCTAGATCATTTATGCAGGAGAAAGGAATTAAGGCAGGCTGTACATTATGCCTATCTGACAAGCATCTTAAAATACTATGCAGTAATGTCCACAAACTATTGTGTTATAGTATTAAAAGCTGTTTGTCTTGGTTTTGCTTCTTCTCTTTGAGCTTTCTTAAGGAACTCCATTTGTGCATTTGATACATTACTTTTTTTATAGGTCTATTAAAAAATATTTGTACTTCTTGCTAGTGTTAGCAATCATGATTTTTCTTTCTAATATGTCCACATTTTTTATATTGTGTTTAAAAGGAAGAGTGTGCTTTAATTCTTTGAAGTCTATTGCTCTTATAGGAAAATGTTAAGTAGCAGCCTAAAGGGAAATGCTTCCAGTAATTGGTACATTCTCTTTCCATTAGAGATTAACCATTCCAAGCAGTTGTCCCAGAAGTTTTGCAGAACTGATGCAGCAGTGTTGGGATGCTGATTCAAAGGTAATTAAGTGTGTTTGATTTCTACACCACCACTCCAGCCTTGTTTTGCAAAATGCATTAGCATTTCTTTGGGGGACAGGTCTGAAGTGACACCATTGACACATTTCTTCACAAATATACCCAAGACTGTCTTTTTTTTAGAGGGCTTATGTATTTATACCTAAATGTGTCTCTCTTCCTTTTAATCAAGAGTTACTATGCTGCTAACTTTCCTGACTTCTAAAGACAATGACAGGAAATACGGGAAGATGGCAAAAATGTAGCCATTTTGGAGCAAGTGGAAAAATTGCAGGTTTTGTATTTTCTTTTAAAGGTTAATAATTAATCCCTCTTGGATGTATGTGAGCATCACATTATGAAATATATATTTCAAGGTCCAATTCTGTGCCCTACTTCTGTTGAAAACACTAGTATAAGTAAAGAATAAGTTAATCCAAAAAACATTGGTAGGAAAGTCGGCAACAAGTTCTAAATTAACATTAAACCTTTCCTATCTGTTCCCTTACGACTTGAATGGTGAACTTTATAATGACTGTAATGTAATAATATGATAATAGCAGTACTGTTTAACCATGAAAACAGAATAAAAAGTTAAAAGAGCTGCATCATTGTCACTATTAATCTGCTGCTACAAGGAAGGGATTAAATAAGTATTCAGACAGTAAAAGCTTTTGTAGATTATGAGAGTTACCTTCTTTAAATGGACTCTGCGACCGTCCTGTTGTACATAAAACCGGCTGAAAAGAGCCTGTGGGCACACTAGCTTTAGTACCAACGATTAACATCCATTTCCTTTGCCTATGAAAATATTTGAGACATTGAAGAATAGTTAAGCAAAGAGGTGTCTCTGATGCATGCAAAGTGTGAATCTCATGTGAGATGGGGTTTTTCTGACAGTCTGCTCTTTGCTAGCTTTTTTCGTGCAGCTCTTCTTCTGTTAGGCAATTACAACTTTGTCCACATGACTGAAATGGAGTTACCAGTGGTCACAATTTGGGCATGTGACTGACTAATTCAGTCACGTGTTGGGAAAGGATCACTACTTACAGTTCTCAAAATGCTTTGATAAAGGGCTGTGTGGCCTGTATGAGCCAAAAGATGGAGCACGCTCCTCTGAAATACTGCTCTGTCTACCATTCTCTTTTTGCCAGGATTAGCTTTAGAAAATCAGATCATTGATGCATTAACAAGTTACTGAAGGTCAAGCAGGGGTGAGCTTGAGTATGTCAGCTGCTCAAAAGCAGTTGCTAACGTGCATACTTTTAGCCCGCAGAAAGCATGAGGTAACTTTTGGTGGCTTACCTCTGAGAAATGTGGGATAAGCATTTATAGTGGGGCTAAGGAATACACTTGGAGAGCTGCTGCAGAGCAGCTGGAGTGTCAGACACCGCTCACACCATAGTTTCTTCATGCGAACAGACAGAGTTATTAATGTTTCTTTGAACTCTTAAGAATTGCTTCACCCACGGAGAAAAATACCTGTAGTGCATTGCTCCACGTGATACTTGGGATGGTAGTGTTTATGCAGTTTAAACTGCTAGTTGAAACAAACAGTTCACACCTTAAAATTTCTCCCAAACAAGTTGCTTTTGCTTTGGTATTAAGTAATTGTAGAAACAAGGTTGCTCATCACTGATGTCTTTGTTTCCTGGGGTTACTTGCTTTTGAGACATGGGTGAACAATTCGTTCTCATTTCATCTGTTCCTTCAGTTTCTCCCCACATCAAAGATGTTAATAAATTACAAAGTATTTTAATGGAAATCAGAAATCTGGTAACTGAGAAGCAAAAAATGAAAGACATATGGATTAAATATCCTGGTTTTATGCAGACCTATTCAGTAAGAAATACTGAGTGGAAGGAAACAATGAAAACATTAGCCAGAATTATTTCTAGAGGGGCATATATTTTAAAGATTTCAGTATGAGACATCACAGATATAAAGGGAAACAGTTTTCAAAGGCGACTCATGCCTTGATATTTTAAGAATCCCTTATAAGGGCTTTCTAGAAAGTGCTAAGTAGTTATCCACTGAAAAGGAGAGTTATTTGGGGTTTTTAAAAGTTTCTCAGCTCAGGCTCCCAGTTTCACAAATCACTTCTTGCCAGTTTTAACCAAGGTACCACTCTGCACTTAGAGTGCATTTATTAAATCTGAAATTATCCTTTCCTAGGGGCAAGAAACCAACAAACCCCACATGACAGTGTAGGCTTGTGCCTTCCTGTCAGGTTTGTCTCTATGCAAAGCTGTTACCTGTAAATCTGGTGGCTGCAAAGCTGGCAGGGTAGCTGCTGGCTGTTCACAGAATTTGCACAGCCAGAGATATACAGTACTTTGATAGTACTGTGTGACTCTGCCTTTGTTCCAGCTCCAGTTGCACAACTCAGCAGCTCCTTTGCCTGTACTGTAGGACACCCACCAAGTGAGTGTTGCTGCTTCTCCCAAATCAGTTGGTTGATCCTTTTGCCCACCCTTAGTAAAAGCCCTGTTCTCTGTCATAATCTCCACTCCAGTTATTCCAGGCAAGTCTGACAGTAGAGTTGACTGTGCTCACTTAGTGTCAGCCCTGCCCTATACTTCCCAGTATACACCTGCGAAAAAAGGAGCTAGCAAAACTTATGAAGTGTTTTGTAAATTATGCTGAATAATCCATAAAATATTGTAGATAATGCAGCATGGGAATGTTTGCCCTTGTCGTCTTCCTGAAAACAGAATTTGTTTAGTAAAGGCACATTATGTACCTGCCACTCTGTTGGACAGTGCATAACAGTTGCAGTACCCTGGTTAATTACAGGGAGCCACTGTCTCCTGTCTGGCAGCTTTCTCACCATTTGGAAAGCCCTTGCATCCCTTCAACCGTTTACATCTGCTGGCATGGTTACAAGAGATGCAGTAGTAGCAACAAAAAGGGTGAGAAGGCCATTGAAAGGTTCTTCTGTCCCAAAACTGCGCTGGAGTTGGTGGTGATGGTGCCGTGGATGGATTTTGTGCTCTGCACCCCCAGCACAGCCAACTCCTGACCAGGGAGGTTTGGGCTCTTCCAGAGTGTGTTCAGAGGATCTGCTCAGCTGTAGTAGCTCCAGCAGCATCATGCATGTGGAGGGGAGGACAGTTGCCTCCCCAGCCCCTGTAAAGGCAGGGTGACCCTGCTGGGTTTCCATCCAAGGGACTGTCACCAATGCAAGCAGCGTGCTGCTGAACAGGCCCCTGTTGCCATGAAACTCAGCAAGTGTATTGGTGATGTTAATATTAAAAAGGTAAGGGGCATAAAACCTCCCTTCCAAGTCAAGCCTCTATTTGTCTTCACTGGTATACATTCTGCAACTTTTTATATATTCTCTCCTTTGTATTCACTGTGTGTACCCACATCTAGCATATGCCCAGTTTGCCACTTCCTGCTTGCTAGGCTGGGGACCAAATTGCGTAAGCACATGGGTGGCTGGGGCAAGCATGTCTGTGGCAAAGAAAATCTGTGTAGCTCACCAAACTGCCCATTGCCTGAAATCATGGAGATGGACCAAAAAATGACAGATAAAGCCTCCAGCTACAGCCAAATAGTGCAGTATTCCAGTATAAGAGAGCTTGTCTCTTTTTTTGTTATGCATTTGACACTTTTTCATGCTGTTTGACATTTAAAATAAAGAAATTGTCTTTCTTTTATAATGTGGAAATCACTTGGATCTTCCTGAGAGAGACACCTCAGCATTGTTCCTAATTGTTTTTGTGCTCCCAAATTAAAATGCACGTTTTAATTGAGGCATCTGTAATTTTAGCAGAAATGGTATAATTAAAGGCACGATAGAGAGAGAATGTGCATCATCCCCTTATTATGTATCTACATTTTGTTTCAACCTTTTGTCTCAACCTTGTCTGGGGTCTGTCAAACAGACTAACAGAGTCAGCGCTCTTTCAAGAAACACATTTGACTGTAGCTTTTTCAGTTTTCAGTTATTATTCTATTTCATAGCTTCCCCTTGGGACTAAAGGAAAAGTGAAAAAAAACAGGAAAGTTTTAACTGCTCTTTCTGACTTGTGGGCACAGTGGGTGCTGGATGGAGAGCCCAGGACAGACGAGCACAGAGTCCACTAACATGAGCTTAGCTGCCAGGCTGCCATCCTTCCCTAGCCTCAATCTTCACTTCTTCCCCAGCTGCTCCTGCGGTAGCTAAGAGAGTTTTTCTGAAAAATATCTCCTCTGCAAAACTGGAACTGCAGACAGAAACCTGTTTTTGATGGACAGCTACATGGCTTGTTCACACACCAAAGAGTTTATGTTAATACCTGTTCAAGGCCATCTGTATAATTACCAGTTGTTGGGTCAGCCTTCTCTATTTGGAAGCATTTTCCTTCTTAGCTTGAGAAAAATTCTTTCAAATTAAGAATCTTGATGATTATTGATACTTCTAGTGTTTAATGCTGTTTTACTAGTAGACATGGGAGACTAAGCTAAGACTTGAGTCCTATTAGCCTATGTGACTTCCCAAACTTTTCCTTAATGGAAAAACAAAAATAAACGATTTACAGACTTACAGTCCTCTTGTAGGATGCTGTGGTCAGACAGAAGTATTGCAATTTCTGTTAATTGTGGGGTTTCAGTTGAAAAATTCCTGCAGATAGTTTTAGTAGTTTTATGCAAATGCTCTGTTTTGGTTTTCTTTTTTCTTCAGAAAAGACCATCTTTCAAGCAGATTATTTCAATCCTGGAATCTATGTCAAACGACAGCAACCTTCCAGACCAGTGTAACTCATTCCTGCATAACAAGGCAGAGTGGAGGTAAGTTTTTCTTCCTCCCAAGATGAAATGATGTGGTTTTGCATTGGAATGGTATGAGTGGTTTTTTTCAGAAAGACATCAGACTCCGATGATGTACTGGTTGAAAATATGTGTGCTTGAAGTATTTTTAGAACGTAACTTACCTTGTTGTTTTTCAGGAATGCCCAGAATGTTGCGAAACTTGTATTAGGAGCCAATGCACTTAGCTGTACCCTATATTTATTATTACACTGGTTTAGACATCATGGTATTTATGGTTTTGTGATTCACATCTTAAAACCAATTACAAGTTTTCAGTCAATAGTGTGGGGGCAAAAGAACTTGGATAATACATAATATGTAGGTTTGATGCAGTTTTCATAGAAAGCGTATTGGTGATGTTAATATTAAAACCAAAAAAAGGTAAGGGGCATAAAACCCCCCCTTCCAAGTTAAGCCTCTATTTACCCTCACTGGCATACATTCTGCAACTTTTTATACATTCTCTCCTTTGTATTCACTGTGTGTACCCACATCTAGCATATGCCCAGGCCAGTGCTGTTTTAGCACAGTGTCTCAGCATTGCTTGAGCATATGATTTTAGCTATTGCTGATTGTAATTGTTATTCATAAGTGATTATAAATGGTGATGAGATTTGAGAACATTTTATTACATTACAATTTTGCAGTAAAACTTCCAACCTCTTTTTTGGAATGTGCAAAAACTTGTAAACCTGTCCCTGAAGCTTATTTGTGGATTAGAAAGCTTGCTGCTTCCCAGAACAGGCTTCTGTTTGAGAAGGAAAATTGAAAGCAGATCTGCACAGGGAGATGATTTTTGCAGACGATGGTGCCTCAGTCTATATAAAGAAGAGTTGGCCCTACATCAAATAAACAAGGAGCAGGAATACTGAAAGATTTCGTGCATCCAAGAAACCGGGACGGGGTGGAGGATGGGGAAGCGCACATGGAAATGGGGCCCGGCAATCCCGCGTTTCTTCGGCTGCCTTCCAAGGAAAAGCAAGACGCAGAATATTACTGGGGCGAGTGGAAAAACTGAGCTGCGGCCGGGACGCCCCCGGTCACACGGCGGGGTATAAATAGCCCGGGCCCGGCCCGCCCTGCCTNGCGCAGCCGTGTCCTGGCGCCGCTGCTACACGGTCACCGCTGCGCCCTCCTACCCCACGCAGGTGTGCGAGGGCCTGGGACAAAGCTAAAGTGCCCAAACCTACTTCATGGCCACCCTTCTTTATGCGGACTCTGAGCATCGTATTGTCGTTTAGATAGCAGACAGAGCATGGAGGGTTGGAAAAAAAATACACCCTAGGGAGGGGTTTCTTATACACCCCTATATAATAAAAATATTTATTTAAAACATGAGCGAGTACTCAAATGTCTTTAGGAAAAGCAACTAACTACTTAAATCTTGCCAGTATAGCAAAGTAAAAGCTATTCTAACTGACATTTGGTAACAAACATTGTTTTACAAATCAGTTTATTTCTTGAAGTGTGACTCAGGTGGACCGTATATTTCTTGAAAATTTTGTTTTGACACATCTAAATTACTCAGATGAGGAATGTCGGAAAAGGTGTTAATGAAAAGCCATGTAGCAACAAAAAGCTTTTTAGTACTATCAAGTAATGGAAAAACTTCCTACCGTGGAGACTTGTGTTAAAGATAAATATGGCATTTTTTTCTGGAAGAATAAATGACTTGGAGACAAGGAAGTATGAGAGGGAAAATACAAATTCATGATGGGACATGATTTGCCTGAAAGCAAAGATGATTTCTGGATCAAGCTGAAATGAAAACACAAGGTTCAGAAAGAGCACAGGTCATGTGGGCACTTGTTTGGAAGCTGGAGGGGTGCTCTCCTACCCAAATTCTGGTAATGGCTGCCTGCCGTGATGCGAAAGCCATGTCTGTATGGAGGCATTCATGAACGTTGAGCCAAATTAACAGAACATATGCAAAAAATATACCATCTGAAGTAGATGAAAGATCATAAAGTGATCCCAAAGGATAAACTAAAAGAGACTAAGTTTGTTACTAAAAACAATTGCGCAGAAGTTCAATGTGTTTTAATTTCCATGTTGAAAAAATCTTTGCTTTTACTGATTGCTGGGGTTTTTTTCATGGTTTTTTATCCCACAGTGATTTGCAAAGAGGTAGCTGAACCAGCAGTAGGGAAAGAATGAGATGTATTACCACAAAATAGGGAATTTTAATGAAGCCTGGATGTCAGAGCGCTGGAGAAGGGTGGGCTTGGGAAAAGCAAAAGTTATGCTTGTTCCTTTGAGGGACCTCTGAATTAATGATCCAGATACTGCACTTCCACAAGGATACTGCACTTACCAAAGCAAATCAAAGCTCAGACAAGCTGGATTGTGTTTTTCCCCACTCTTAAAAAAGGCAAGCTGAGGTTCTTTTTGCACAGGCATGCCAAAACTGTAGCTATACAGCAAGCAACTGGAGTCTTCAGTATCAGTGACTGGCTGGCATGAAAAGTGTGAGTGGGCTGAGTCTATACATGACTGCTGGAGTTGATAACACAAATAATGCTTTGACTTATCTATATAATGTGGCCTTATTTGCAACATTTTCTGATCTTAATTTTTATATTTATAGTACATTTTGATCTGCTTGTTCTGTATGTCCTTAGAATAATTCAGTGTCTTCTTTCCTAACTATTTGACATGTTTGGCACATTTTTATTATTTAATAAAGTAGGGGCCAAGTTGCATAGGTCTGCCCTATGTTTAAGTTCATGTTCTGTGATCTTTCTCAAGCTGCCTTTGTTACAGTAGGAAGTAGTAGAAGTAATGACATTCCAATTCAATGAGAGATCACATTTGTCTGCATTTAGTCATACAGACTAACTACATCTCTCCTTCCATCTTCTCCCCATGAGTGGCTGCTCCAATGATTAAAATAGTTTATTAGTGATATTTATATTAGTGTAGCAGTAGCAATTCAAGACATATAAACAAATGCCAGTCATTGTTTTTAATCTGGGAATGTTTATCATTATCGTTTCTAGTAATGCATTGTTTGTTCTTCAGTGTCACAGAATGAAATTATTCTAGAAAAAACAGTAAACTCAGACTGCAGAACTACAGAAGCAAACAAATCCACATGTCCTACCATGTATAATGTTTCAAGCTGCTTCATTTATGGAGTAGGACTCATTAACTGGGCAATGTACAGTAGCTTTCTCTTTAATTACACAGTTTCATTATGCAGTGGAGTTATTTTTCAGAATGCAACTGTTTTTGCAGACTGACCTTTTATTATAAGAGAAGTTTCTGTCTAATGAAGAGAGGTAATTACAGTACAAAATAGACTTTTGACATAGAGAAAACTATTGTTACCAGGACTCTCCTAGCGCATATTATTTTAAAAGAGAATGTAATTTACATATTTAAAAAATTACAGAGTTGTGTGTAAGTAGCAGCGCTGATGAGAGACAAACTAAGAAAAGCAGTGCTTGCAACTGCTCTCAAATTGCTCTGTAGTTCCCACAGTAGATAGCATAGTATGTGTTGCAGCTGCCAGAAAAGGTTTATGAGAGATATGGGTGTCTGGGGAGGAGTCACTTTCTGACCTTCGGTCCAGTGCCTTTTAGTTTGTTCCCTTGTTGTCTCTTTATTACAATGCGTGACCACTTTCTACCCAGCACAGAGATCTTCATCTATGCATGCCTAAATATGATAGAGAATTTTTCTTGAAACATGCAGCATGATAATTATGAGGGACATTTGCTCTGACCACCACATAGAACAGTTCACTCAGCAGGACTCAAGTGTGATAAATGCCTTTGCCCCCAGGTGGCTGATTTCTGCAGTAGAAGTAAACATGGTGGTAAAGTTTGCAGTAGGATTTGCTGGTTATTCTAGTTCTGAATCCTTTCACTTTGTAAGCATTACTCTCTGACAGAACTGTCTTATCAAAATGAGAAATCAATAAAATTTGGAATATTTCTATTATTTTATTTGCTTAAATAGACTCTTTGGGTATGCTGTTTTCCCCCACTGAGAGGCTGAACTCTTTTAGATTAATAGTGAAGAAGAATTTAATCTTTCCATGCCAGGACAGGAGATGTACAGGAGGAAGTAATTCTCTTTCTCCACCCAAATAGAAATGACAGCTAATTCTGTTAGTCCTTCTACTTTGTTTATGTAAACATCAGAAGGAGCATATTTCGTTCACATTGTGTTAACACAAGAAAAATAACGTGGAAGTTTGAGCACAATTTTTGGCCTTGCAGAGTCCAAATAGCTATCTTTGGAGCTCTCTTTAGGATCTCTTGTCTCCTTAGGAGCTCACTTTTTCAAGGAGAGAAACAAAACACTGTAATTGACTCTTCCCACAACTGTCAGGATACAGGTGGCAGGCAGTGCACAGTCTCTGAAGCAGGCACAGAAGTGGTTTGTTAAATGGCGAGTACATCTGATACAAATTGGTGATAGCTCTTTGGTTACCCCACGAGCAAAAAATATGTCTGAATCTGGTGACATAATTGTTGTTCACCTTCTGTGTATTTGTGTAGTGCAAAACTTGTTAAACATTTTTCCAAGAGCAGTCTAGTTCATGTGTTTAAAATACACTGTCCCTCAGAAAGTATGTCAAAGGAAACTACTTTGTTAAGGGAGGTACATGCAGTGCAACCAAGTAAAGACAGTATCTACAGCTTCTTAGAGTACTGCCTTCATTTCCTGCCTTTCCTACTTTTCATAACTCTGCATGTATTGTGAAGGGGGGGAATAAACCAAATCCTTTTCACAGCTCTTCCATACTTGAGAAGCTTGTATTTGTAACCATTTGCAGGGCTGGGTCATATCATGGTTTGTATTTTTGTACAAAATACAAACCATGATATGCTTTTGTATCTTCACCTAAAGAAACAGGAAGGTAATTGGGGAAAATGTCCCTCCACAAAATGCTTCTATGCCTTTTGAGTATAAGTCCAAATAGTATTTATAGTCAAGTTATAAACCCAGACAAATGGGCTTCTTGGACTGCTTGTATTGTGTTGCTAATGTTTGTCCCATTACCAGTTCTTAGTGCAGTGTCTTTATGGATCAGATCATGTTTCATGACACTGGGGGGGAAAGAAGGTATTTTCATTTTAAAAATGTTTTTGTTACAAAGTATTTTACTCTTTTAAATGTTATTTTTCTTCAGGTGAAGGTATTATGGTTGTTCTAAAGTATAAACATTGCCATTTGTTCCTAAAGCTGTGAAAGACTTTGCATTTGGTAATTAAATGAACTGCTTGAGTTAGTATTGTACTTTTCAGCCTTTCACATTTAATTAACATTCAAGTGGGAATTATGAACAATTTATATCTGTCAAGAAAAGACAAGACGTAACAAATTGTCTCCGTGCAGATGTGAAATTGAGGCAACCTTAGAGAGACTAAAGAAACTGGAGCGTGATCTGAGCTTTAAAGAGCAGGAACTAAAGGAACGGGAGAGACGTTTGAAGATGTGGGAGCAGAAGTTAACTGAACAATCAAATACTCCTGTAAGTAGACAATAATTCAGCCTTTCATCTTGTGTTAGAACTGTTTGGAGCTTTGTCTGTATAAATCTCAAGACACACCAAGGAAGTAGTGCTCCTGTTCTCAGTTGTTCCTTTGGGGCAATTTATTGCATCACTCCAGATAACAATATTTTTTTTAATTTCACCTAATACATTAGATACCACATACTACTGATAGTTCATATTGTGACATGGGCATTTTAAGCAGTGTCCCATTGATTTATTTAGATTTCTCAGCTTTAAAAGTTGCTTACATTCAATAAATTCTTTTTTCAACTAGAAAGTTGTTTACTTTATAGGATGCAGGCTTTGGTCTTAAATGTAAGAATCATTTGTATCTTCCAGCAGGCATGTCAGGAAACTTATGCAGATTTTTTTTTTATTCTGTTCTTTTTCTTCGAGAAGAAACAAATTCCCATTTTATGAAAAGGGGGTCAAAATTTGAAGTGTTAATTTAAGGTTTTCTTCATAATTATAGTTAACATAACTTTGACTGGCCAGTTACCAGTTGGTAGAATTGCCACATTTCTATTAGTAAATTGAACAAAAACCTTCCTTGCATTATCTTGAATTTCTTAATGAAATACTGTGCTCTTCAACCACTGATTGGCAGAGGGAGGACCACAGGGTTAGTGCATGGCGAAACATTACAGCAGAGTTGTTAAAAAAATACTGTGATACCTACTTGTTTGTAAAGCACTATCTAAAACAAATACCAAATTCAGATTGCAGTAGCATATGATTTTTCTTATGCACAATTTTATCCTACTTAAAACCTTGATTCCAGCCAGACCCATTTACATATTACTTCTTTCTAAGGCATAGCTTATTGCTGTTGTGTGAATGAAGTTGCATTTATGTTGCAGCTGTGAACATGCAGTAATGAAATCATGGAGGATTAATGTTTTCCTGTGTGCAGATTCTGTATGTTTTCGGTAGATATCTATATGCCTGCTTTAACGCTTGCAAGATTCCAGTAACTGAGCTGTGGGCCATCCTCTATCCTGAGCACAGCATGAGACACAGCCTTAATGAGCAAACCTTTTCACCAGCAAGGCCCTAGGGTTTTTTTATGCTGTACTTGCTTATGACTTGTACTTTTCACTTAGAGCTGGAATTGCTGCAAGAATAAAGCATTTTGCTAAGGCCTATTGTGCTAAGCATGAACTGTCTTTCTGCATAGCATTAACCCAACTCTCCTATTGCATTTAAATGCAATTTCTTCTAATAGAAGAAATAGGTCTTCTAATAGAGGAAACAGGTTTGTTTTTTCCATACATCTTAAGTGAACTATTTACACAGAAGATATTTTTTTAAAAGCCCTTTTATTGGAAAAAAATTTCACATACTGGCAAAAAAAGGGCTTGTTCAAGCAGGTTTGGTTTTTTCATAGCACTGGTTACACGTGCAACTATATTGTAAATTCATAGCTGTAAATAATTTGCAAAATATTGTTGGGCATTCTGTTTGCAAGCTGTAATCCTTGGGACTCAAGCATCTGTCTCTCTCCATTAGTTCAGGCAGTGTCTGCTCAGCAGCACCAAACTGGAGGGTTACAACAAGGGAGCTGCAGTGCTTGACTTTTAACTGCAGTGCTCGACTGTAAAAAGAGGAGTAAAGATATGGCAACTAGAGCTGTGACACATCTTAGACTTCCCATTAGGCATAAACCTGCTTCTTAGCCAACGCCAGGCCTCGTTGTGTCTTAACTGGTGCTCTTGTCCCTGCTCTGTGTTCTGCAGTCATCTCTTCATTTTGCTCTGTAGCAAAGACCAGAGACCAGCAGTGGTGTGCAGGAGGAGAAGCTTCAACCAAGTGAAAGGAGAACAGTGAAGTTGTCTCTGCCACTTGATTCTCCAGTGTTGTAGGGTTGGTAGAAGCTTCATCCTCCATGCTAGGTAACTATGAGTGGCAGGCTGCTCCAGCTCCAAAGAGTAAAGTACAGCTTCACACACTTCAGCATGAGGGAAGGATGAGGCCAGTATTTAGAAATGCTTCTGTGCCTTTCTCTCTGCGCTTCTTTTGACCCTCCTTCTGCTGCATCTTATACAACAGACGCCTGTGAGTCTGATCTCTGAAAATTCTTTTGTGCGGATCCCCAAGAGCCTCTAGCACAAGGGAATCTGGAGCGTTTTGGTGGAGTAAAATATATCCACAGCTGCAGAGAAATGGGAGACTTCTCTTGAAAGAAGATCTGAGTTTAAGAAGGTAGTGTATGTAGTTCAGATGAACCTCTTATTTAGAGGAAGACAGTGAGCAAGGCATGAAATCCATATACTCACCTGTGATGTCCTGTATGTGCAGGTGGTCATTTAACAACCATGGAATTTAGAGAGATTGGTGGATCCCAGCCATTTCTGAATGTGTCTTCTGACAGTCATCATATGTAATGTCTCACTAAAGGCATGTCATTTCCCCACAAATGCTTTAAATTCTCCAAATAACGAGATGGCAAAATATGGAGGAAGTAAAGTGATTATAACTTGCGAAATGAGCCATTCACAGCTTGCCCACTCTCAGGGATTGAACAGTCAGCGATGCAGAAACGTGTTTTAGTGGAAAGCTGATTTGCAGCTTTGTTGATTTTTGTAGGGAATTCTTCCTATAAGTCAGGGGATGCTCCTCTATGGATCTAAAGTGACTGTAGCTACCTGGCAATGAAGCGTGTGTGCTGTGTACTAGGTGTTGTTTTTAAAAGATTCCTTCTTTTTATCAGGAAGAGCTTTTGGTGATCCTTGATCCAACTAGCACTCTGTTGAGGGTGTAACTGAGTTTTTTGTACAGCCAGGTGTACAGAAGCTTAGCTGCAGGTTGTTACATTATTTAGCCATAGGATGCAGGAAGAGTATTTAGGGCACCCCATTATCCCAACTTCTTAGTTTTACTTTTGTTTCTTAAGCCCTGATCACAACGCAATGCAAATAGTAAGTCTATGTAAGTAGGGAAAGCTGAAGGGGAACAGAAAACAAATGCTATCTTTTTTAATGATAGAAAATTAGTCAGTGTAGGTGGTTTTACCAAGAAATGGGAATTCTTTGAGCAATCTGACTGTGAAGCCTCTTGTGTTACATACCAGGGCATCACTATAATCACCTCCGTAACCTGTTGTGACCAACTGCCATTGACTCGTCAGTCAGTTTTCTGATTAGGTTAAAAAAGATAACCATTAATTTTGGATAAATAGTTTTGCAAATGCTTTGGAAAGACAGGCTAGTGCAGATGTTTCCACACAGCTCTTTTACTGTTGTTTTAGTAGGTAGTTTAATTTAGGATGAAACTCCTGAGTTTTTATTCCCTGTGAAGCGCAGGTAGACATGTCAGAGGTTACTAGCCTGGCCACTCTGAAGAGTCATTAATCATTTAGCTGAAGAGGGCACATTTCATTTGTTTCTACAAACAGACTGGGTCAGGAGAATGCCATTATCTGTAGGTGAAGATTATATAACTAGAAATTTAATATGATGTACAACCAAATGACAGATGTCTCTTGATACCACTAAAGAAAAAAAAAAGCTGAAGAAGCTGACAAGCTGACCAAAACCACCTCTCTTCCCCTGCCTGCTCGTCCCTGGGACGGCTTCTGAAAGTGTGGTGCTGGTGCAGGCTGGAGGCTGGTTCTCCTGTCCTTTGCATTGGTGAGAGACTCATTTCTGATTGTGGCTGTTGCAGGGTGACCTTTTCTCTCCTTTTGAGCATACACTCAAAACCAGTCTGCTGCAGCTTTCATTTCTGATATTTAAGGGCTGCTACTTCTGCACCAAACTGCAGAGCTTGTTTGGGTTCTCTGGTCTTAACCTGACTTATTCTTCAATCCTGAAAGGTTGAATTAAGCAACACCAATTGCCTTGGAACCAGTCCACCTGGTTGGGAAATGTCCTATTCTGTTTATGCTGTACAAAATGAAGGATTGAAGAGTTTGAACCTTCTTTTGTCATGAAAGCTCTGTTGCCTGTGGTTCTTGCCATGCCACTCAGTGATTTTGCACTTTGGTTTAAGAACAATGACCCCAGGAGGATGCTGTCTCTTTTAATGAATTCTTACTTGACCTCCATGTTTAGATTCACTAATCGTATGCTTTCTGTGATTGCTGACTAATCTGGTGGTGTCTTTTTCCTTGATTTTTAAATTGGTTCTAACTTTCACTTTTGCTCTGTCCTTTCCTCCTTTAAATAGTTTTTCTTACCTCTTGCTGCAAGAATGTCTCAGGAGTCTTACTTTGAATCTAAAACAGAGGAGTCAAACAGTGCAGAGATGTCATGTCAGATCACAGCAACAAGTAACGGGGAGGTAGCTGGCATGAACCAAAGTCTGAAGGCCTTGATGATGACGGGCTTTGGGGATATCTTCTCTCTGAACCAAGCAGGATCTGTCCTGCATTCTGGAATGCAGATAAACATGCAAGCCAAAAAGAATTCTTCTAAAACCACCTCTATGAGAAAAGGGAAGAAAATCAACATGGCTTTGGGTTTCAGTGAGTTCGACTGGTCAGATGATGATGATGATGATGATTTTGATGACACAGATGATAGCAGCGAATGAAATAAGTTGTAGAAGTAACCCTGAAATCGTTTTAGCAAAACAATAAAGTTTTAGAACAAGAATGCTGTCAGTTTGGTCTGTTTAAATCCTGTAAAAGAACAAAAAACGAACACATAACAACAGAAAAGATCTTTTCCAGGCTGAGCATATTTGTATGTAGAAAGATATGTTGTTTTTGTTTTGATTGTGCTGACTTATTTCTGCTTTGATGAAATTTGGAACTAAACTTTCCAAACTAATTGAGATTATTATTACTTTAAGAACCATGATTATCTCTATAATTCCTAATGCCTGATTACAGAAACTATGGCTTGATAAATTTAAGATCTGGAAACACTGGGAGAAACTTCAATGCCTTTAATGCCATTAATGTACTTCAAATTTTTCTTTTGTGTTTTTTGTCATTTTCCCATACCCCTTTAATTGTCAATCATATGCATATACTTGTACTTCCAGATTTGCTATTTTCTATATCCATTCTTTCTTACTGGTGTAGTGAAGGGGTTTGCTGTATTTCTAATTTAAAGCCTTTTTTGAGGCAGCGGTGTGGGAAGTCGCAAATAGGTTTCTAGGAAGAGAGAAGCTTGGGGGGGAAGAGAGGGGTTAGTTAAATATACAGTTTAACATTAACATTTGTTAATAGTTTAACACTGAATAGCAGCAGAACCCAGATAATCCCTATTAAGAGATGATTTGTATAAATGTTCTTTTTTTTCCCTCACGTGTATCTGCATGTGTATATAATTCACTGTAGCAAAGTAAACTGCAATCAGACCTCTGCATCTATTATCAGATATTGTGATCTAGAAGCTAATTTTCAGTTTTGTTGATGTGAATCCATGAAGCCTCATTAACTTTGATGGACTTACTCTTGTACCTGTGGGCAAAAATCGGTGTTTGTAAATTTTGGTTCTGCTGTATCTCGTAAACAGCGTGTGCCATCTTTAGGAAAGGACAAAGAGAAGCCACTATGATATTTCACCTTGGGCCCTACTACTGTGGCTTGTGTGAAATTCTCCCCGATGACATTAATGTCAGGAAAATTTACTACTTTCTGCATAGCCGTTTTTTGCAACTACAATACTTTTAAAGTATTGTCACTGCTGTTAGAGCTTAGCATAAAACTCAGTGTGTAACAATCTGCTGCAATAATTGCCTGCCAGGCACTTATGTTGAGAGCAGTGAGGATGTTTCTCCTGATGACCCCTTTAGTGGTGATGCAGAAGGAGGGAGGGAAACCAGTGCGAACACAGATGCAGGTTAGAAAGGAAGATGTAAAATATTTGCCAAGGAAGAAGGGCAGCATTTCAAAAGGAAAATGTTACTGTGTAGTTCAGCAGTAGTGGGAATAAGCCATCAAAATTCCATTCTCAGTTACTGAAAGGCTTTCTGTTATGAAAACTTCTGGTTTTGAGTGGCTTCTTTAATTATAGGCTTGCCTGTTACACAGCTCTAACCTACATATTATGATGTTTGGTGGATAGCTTAGAGAAAAATGGATACATTAGATAACAGCAGGCCTGAAATCTTTACATGTTCACTCAACAAAACAAAATTCTTTGAAGATGTTTTTCTAGAGTGGGCACTTCTTTGGGTTGTGAGAAAGAATTGTTTTATCCTCAAGCATCAGCACTGGTGTGGTAACGTGCAAGGCAGCATGTGCTGTGCTTCAAGCTGGCCTACTGGGTTCAGTTTGCACAGGATTAGACCTGCCCGAGGTGTGCAGTTCCTGCGGGATGTCATTTAACCTTCTTCCAAGCACTTGCAAATACACTGATGTGAAATTAACCCTCTTGTATCCAGAAGCTTTTCTCATGGGGAAATTATAATTTAAATGATGCAGTACCTGTACATAGTATCCCAAGGAGAAACTATTTCAGCTCAGGTGGGGATGGCCTCTTAGGTCCATCAGAGCAACCTGATTTTAGGGGGAAGAAGAGACTTGGAAGGGCAAATAATCAAATGGAAATAAGAACAAATAGCCTTTTCCAGTGCAGATTTGTACTATTTTTGTAAGTCTATGTCTGCTAACACCCACAGCAATGATACTATTTTTGTAACTGCCACTTTGCACTCAGCCAAATTTGATGGATTTGTGTAATGTAATATGTGCACTTTAGATCTTAAGATGTGTGTCATTGTGCATAAGTTACTGTACCACATAAGCAGTGTAGGGTTGTACAACTGAAAACAAAATTTTGTTCAGTACATTTAGAATTCAAAGACAAAAAAAACCCTGTTCCTAGCATTAATATTTTGCACTTTTTTGGTGTTTGACAATCTCGGAGCACTTCATGCACATTTATTTTTGTGTGGGTTTTAACCGAATTTGTAAATTCACTCCTTAATCTTTACAGAAATAAAAATAGTTATTAAATAGTATGACACTGATTTTCATAGTTGCCAAATCACAAGGTTTAAGTCTGTCTTCAAGGTTTTGTGCTTACCCAGGGGTGTAACTTACATCAGCAAGTATCATCAGAATGTGATAACGTACTTGTAGTAATTTCTGCTATCTACTTGTTTCAGTATTTTCTGATATACTTCCAGAAAATACTTCGCCTTTCTTTCCGCATGTTGTTTGTCAAAGCAAATTAAACTGTATTAAGGGAAAATATAAGCTCTTGTAGAACTGCCCCGTGCATTTAAAGTTGCAAAGGTGATCTCTGAATTGTAGATAAGGTGATAACATGTCAGAGTCCTCTGATGCAGTTAAGATAGTGTTATACTTAGGATATTGGCTGTGTTTACTAAAAAAGTAGTGGTATTGATCACATTTTTACTTTCCTGTGATGAGTTTCATACCAAATGTCTCCAGTTTACAAGCCAAATATCATATGTGAGAATCAAGCTGTGTTGTTTCTGGCTCTCAAAGGCTTCTCACTAGATAAAGGCTTTGAAAGTGGCTCTGGTGGGCAGGTGTGGTGTCTGGAGGAAGTCAGAGTATTTCATCTTCCATATCTGATTTTGCTCTGCAGTGCATCCCAGTCCATCTTCTACCTGTGTCATCACCAGGTTATATGAATCTCCACACAGTACACAGCCACATAGTGTGTCAGCTTATGAAAGCATTAACCAAACCCAGAAGGCAGTTCTCTGGGTTCTCTGGGCCAAAACCAGAACAAACCACCAAAAGCCTTCCTGTGCACACCTCTCAGCTCACTAGGTCCCACCAGGCCTTTTGGGTTCCCAGTTTTCTCTATCTTCCACAAACCTTGAAGGTATTTGCAGTAAAATAATATCGCTTCATTTGATGGAAGGGGAAGGTAAGAACCAGGCCTGAACTTCTGGTTTTTACCAGGCTGCTGTACTGCAAACATTGACTTAGGTGGGTAAATGGCCTCAGAGAAGAATGGGGAGGATCCACTTTTGGCTTGCTTAAAGATGCGTGGTCAGCTGGGACCAAGACAGGATGTCCATCTCCCAACTCCTTTTCTTTCAGCAGTGATGAAAAAAAATGGAAAGGGGACTTAAGAGAGGAAAACTTTTGATGTAGTCATTTTTGTGATGATGACATCACGAATTTCTTAGAGTAGCAGGTGCCTTAAGGTGTGGTGTGTAGGTGTGCTGCATCTCAGCCATTGTGTGCTCCCTGACATGGGGCTTGTCCCCTCTGGGTGGGAAGGGCTTCTGGGAGGTGAGGCCTGGTGTGGCCTCTTGTCAAGCACTCAAGTTCTTGACTTGTCGTTTGCTTATCGTTCCAGAGGTTTTCTTAGGTGTTGATTCCCTTTCCTTCTGGGTTTTAAAGTGTTTATTCTGAGTTAAATATCTGATGCAGTAATGATGGGTATTGCTCTCCGCAGTAGCAATAGATCCATAGTGTGCACATATCTGTTAAGTATTCAGCTGTGTTACTGTGTGTCTTTAGCGCTGTACTTCCTTCTTCTGTAATCAGGCAGCTTTTACAGGTTTTTAATAAGACCTCTGACTTGACAGAGGTTTTAACTACAGTCCTAGGTAGAACGTTCAGGTAGAAGAGGTAAATTCTTTTAATAATTTTCACAGCCCTTAAAATGCACTGGTAGGAATCTGGAGGAGAGACTTTCCCCTTTCCCCCAGGCTTCGACTTAGTGTACACTGTAAAATCTGCACAGAGATTTCTGATGTGTGAAGATCTAATTTAAAAACTGTAGAACCAACAACTTTCTTGAAACATTTTGTATTGTATGCTAAATATTCATATGCCTTTTAAAGTCAGATATAGTCCACTGCATTTCTTGCTTTTGCACTACTGAAGTTTTGTACTGAATAGTAGGAGTCGATGCTACTTACACTTCAAGTTTGAACTGATGGAATTTGAATAGAAAATATTTTCACAGTGTTAGAAAACTTCATTTTCCCTTCTGAAAAAACAAAGCTGAGCGCAGTGCCTATGCCAAGACTCTTGTGCTGTAAACTGAATATATAATTTGTGTGGAATATGCAATGTTACACTTCTGTGTGGTAAAATCTTGCAGTGTCAGTTATCCTCTTTTTTGCACTTGACATACCATGTCTTGTTTTACTCACACTGTGGATTCAATTTTCCAGTGTAAAACCAAAGCAAACAAACAAAAAGAAATCATACAATGTATTCAGTTTCCTCGATTGGTGTCATAAACTTTCTTTTGATGTGAACTTTTCCCTTGCTTCTCTTTTGTTCCAAACTTCTATTTTGCAATAAACATTTTGACAGTAAATTTTATGCATTTGTGTCACTGTGTAAAACGCTGGTGTTCCAAGAGGTTCCTTATTGTCTGCTGGTTTAAGTCACTTTTTTGTATTACTCACTGTGTGACATTTCTCCTTTATTCTCCCATTAAAAAAAAAAAAAGAAATAATACAGAACTCTTCTACCACTCCTTATATTTAAACATGAAGAAAGCTGAAAAAACCCACTGTACATCTAAAAATGCATTATTGGACTTGTGCAGTAAATTTTTCAGTTGTACAAATTGTTGTACCGGGCTCCTGCTGCAGCCAGTTTGACTATAAGTACCTACGAAAGGCACAGCTTGTGGCCTCCTGAGGGTGTTCACGATTGCCACTTGCCCTTCCTTGTACTTAAGTGTTGCTCCCAGCAGTACTTTTGCCCCACAGCATTCTGCCCAGGCTGCAGGTTGCTGTTGGTGTGCAGCTGGAGGTGATGGGGTGAGGGCCTGCCTAGGGGACGTGCTTGGCTCTTGTGGGTGGGGGCTGGGGAACCTGGGGGTGGCAGGGCTCTCTGGAGGAGGTGACAAAGCCATGGGGGCTCAGGGGTAACCGAGCTGAGTCTCTCATAAATCACTGTTATCTACATCAAAAGAGTTTGCAACTACATCATGATATTAAGCTTCTGCGAGACACTGACTGTTGAAACTGTCCAAATACAGATCTACAACAATTAATGTTAAGCTGGATAAAAATGCCAAGAAGGTGCAGCTTGGGATACCATATATCTGAATGAGTAAAATGGCAATCATTATTACAGTGACATCTTTGCCTTTGCTGGTTTTCAAATCATCTCAGAATGTTGTTTAATGCAGCCATTCCTGTGTGGTTTCCTAGTGCTTCAAGAGCTAACACCATCTTGCATCCAACAAAGTGTAGGAGGAGGCTGGGAAATGCTGCACTCCCTTAGGGGAGCAGTTACAAAGCATTGGCAGAAACCAAGAGAAACTTGTCTGTACATGGATAGGAAGACAACCTGCAGTGGCCAGATTCCAAATTCTGCTTTTGCTGCTGTCCAGTGAAAGTTTTCCTTCCTTTTGCAGAAAATATCCATTGTTGGGAGGGAGTCATAATCCCAGCATTATTGTTATTGCAGAAATCAAGTGGTACCAAAGCCATAGCAAAAGCCTTCCTGTAGTGTCAGAACCAAGAGGAGAGGCAGCTAGAGTCCCTTGACATTGGAAGGTTTAATTTTGCTTCCTGAGTTGTTTCTGTTGGAGATCTGCTGGTAGTTTTATCTGCAGAGTGATAGGATCAATTTAACACTGCCAAAATGCTGTTGGAGCCAGCCCATGGTCAGTGTGAATCCAAGGGTTCAGTACATCAGTATGAGTCACAGCCTAAGTCCTGCACTTTGCAGGGGAAAAGGAACAGAATAGTATCAGCCTCCAGAGTAAAATTTGGGTGGAGGGGAGAAAAATGGTCAGATGGTTTTCTTTTCAATTCGTATCTCTCACACAGTTGCTGCCCTCCTTTGATATTTGTGCATGGACCGAAGAAGATGTGGTGAGTATTTTGTGTTAATGTGGCCAGGGTCGTGCTGCTGGAGCTGTCTAACAAATTACAGTGGGTGTGGTGGGAGGGAAGGCCAGATCAGAATATCTAGGTGAGATTTACTGCTGTTCATTTGGTGAAATTTGTGTCCCAGAAAGGCTTGAAAATGACAAGGAGTAAATTAAGCATTTGAGTTACCTTCATAAAAAAGCTACATTCTCCAGTGTGCAGAAAGCAGTGGGAGCTGGGAACTGACAGCAACTAGAAGGGCATTCCTGAGTCCTCATTTAAGGAATGTGGAAGTGCCCAAAGACCCAACCCTGGACAGGTTTTATCCCACTGTGTGCCACCTGGATGGCAATTAACTGAAAAAAAATTTAGGGCTATTTAGTGGGTGTGGAACCTCTCTTTCATATAAAATAATGGCATTGAGTACTTTTAACCTTTTTATTCAGTTAAAAGGCTAGACAAGACACATCAGTGCTTTATCTCTGGCATAGTGATGTGTCAAAATGATTTCAGTGTCCTGTCAAGCACTCTCTTTGTGTGTTGTGCATCATGGGGTTGTTTGGCTGACATTTACCAAACGACTGTCTGGAAAGCCAGTCCTGGCTCCTTCACTTCAGCCCTTTCAGCACGTGACATTTCTCAGCTTCTGCTTTAGTAATTTCAGTTTTTCGTGACAATAAACTGAGAAAGGTGGCTGCAAAATGGAAGGCAGTTTGGAAAAGCTAAATAGAAGTAATCACTTGCATTGGCGAATCTCAAGTCATTTATCCCAAAGCGAGAAATATTTTTAAATTTTATTTTTAAAAGGATGATTACTTGTGAACTCCAAATAACTATAATACAAGATTTTGATAATTTGAAGTTCAAGATTGATTCCTCTTTTTTGCAGTTTTTCTGGATGCAACAACTTACTAGAAAAGGTAAAAGCTATTCATATGTACTTTCATATTCACATTTATGAACTAATATACATTTGTTCATTTTTCCCCCCTTCCAATAAAGTGCTGTGTGGATTTCTGAATAACCTCTTTTATCTTAAGGCGATACTTCTGGTGAAATGAGTGTCTATGCTAGCTTGTTTAAGGAACATCATATCACGGGGAAACAATTGCTTCTTCTAGAAGAAGAGGATCTAAAGGACATGGGAATTGTTTCCAGAGGACACATCATCCATTTAAAGGTATTATCAGCATATATTGAATGTTGCACTGGGTTATAGTGTGAATATTATGGAGTCTGTGGGGTTTCAGTGGTATTAGCAACAAAAAAAGTTACAAAGCTAAAAAGTGAACATATTTGATATCTAAAATAAACAGAGTTACAGCTTCATATGGATCTAGAACTCATAGCAACCTGAGCATTTATGAGGCATGAAAATGTGCTGTGGTCTTCATATTCCTCTGTAGTTCTTGGTTTTCTGATGAGCTAAATGGCAGTTCTGCTAAAGATTCACCTAGGAGGGCCATTCTCCCAGCAGAAAAGCTTGGGAATCTTCAGAGAGAGCTCTCTTTAGCTGAAGGAGAAACAGATACAAAAACAGCCACTTGAACTGAAATCTCAACTTCTCGACTTCCAGACCTCATTTATAGTGTAAAGCATATGTGAACTAACAAAACTCAGTTGGACAACTTTAAAGCGGATTGACAGCCAGGTTTCTCTGCTCTTAGAACTTTGCTTTATAACAGTGTTCTAAATATCTAATGTTTGTGATGAGTTAAGAAAATGACGGTCTGGAAAATGTGATCACAACAGCAGTAGTGGTATTAGTACTGTAGCCACAGGAGAGAAACTGTCAGTTTTCTGGCAGTCACCTTTAGAAAAGGGATTCTGTAAAAGCAGCATATAAAATTCTGTTGGGTCTCAGTCATTTTAGATCACAATTTGTTAGTAAAGAGATACTTGTATCGTAATTGCTAGTCCTGCAAATTTAGCTTCATAAGTCACATAGATTTATTCCCCTTTTGCTCGTCAACCATTTTTTCCATGCCCACACACCATTACTGATGTATTTAATTTACGTTTCCTACAGGGAAAATTATTGAAACTTAATAAAGTCAATAATGTCCAAAAAGAAAGATCTCAGCTTCCTGGGTTGATTTGAGCATAAATAAAAGCAACAAAAACAAGCCCCTGAACATTTCTTTCTCTGATTAAGCAGATCTGATTCTGAATGCAGACCGGGGCCAATCTACCATAACAGTTTACAGAGCAGGGCTGTATTTTAAACTCTTCTCACATGCTCTAGTGTATCCACAGTGGAAAATGGAGGGCACATGGAGTGGTGCTGCTTTTCATGCTGGTATTTGCAGGATGAGATACTAAATAACTCCCATCTGGTTTTGTTGATTTATTTTTTCTAGACTGCTATTGAGAAGTTAACCCATGACTACCTAAATCTATTTCATTTTCCACCATTGATTAAGGCAAGTCTCATTGTTGATAGAAGACGTGCTTCTTGTGCTGGTATGAATATTTCACTGCTCTCATGTCTCAACTTTCCCCCATTCAGGGGAGGGCGAGGCTGCAAGTTCCTACAGAGGGTTGTAACAAATGTGGAGAGTCAACAGCAGCAATGGGTCACATCAGAACAAGTAATAGGATAATAAAAGTTGTTTTCAAGGAAGTTCTAAGATTTTATCATGGAACCGGTGGAATTAAATTAAAAGACAACTGGTTGTGATCAATTTGCCATCACTAACCAGAAACTACTTTGAAGAGCCATTCCTCCAAACTGCTGCCACCAGCTGGTCAGCACTGAAGAAAAGCAGACCCTTGGCCCAGAATAAGCCCATCATTCCTCAGTTTGCTAAAGTTATAGGAGAGAAGGATCATTTAGTGTCTAGTTACCCTTACATTAGCCAATTGGTTTTCTGGTATCAGTAATAAGACCCATGCAAAGGGGGGAGAGGGTTTAGGAACCTTGGTGTTGCTAGATCAGGTATTTGCCTGATTTAGTTCTGTGAATTAATCAAGGAATTCTAGACCCCAAATCCTGAAGTAGCTTCTTTAGTCATAATTTATTGCACAGCTATAGAGTGAAATCCACTTAAAGCAAATTTGCATATAGCAAAACTCTGTTCCCTGGAGGAGAAAATGAAAGTCAGAGCATTGCTGCCTTGCCATGCCAGCTGCAATTCCAATGGCAGAGGCTGCCACAATGCTCACAGGGACACTGCACTGTGCCAGAGCAGCTCAGCCAGGAGCAGAAATTGTGCAGCATCTCCCAGTTGCCATCCGCTACCTGCCCTAAACCCATGCAGAAGCCTTTGCCCCTCTTGGAGTGTGATATCTCCTTTCTGCTGCCTGCCAGACTTGTAGCATGTGAAAGGCAAATCCTTTCTGCCACCAAAGGGTGTGCTGCTCTCTCCCAGTGGGTTGTGGTAGATGTGGTAGATGGATGATTCTCATCTCTGCCTGTTTTTTTGGCAGGATTCTGCAGGTGGAGCTGAAGAAAGCATAGAAAAAGTAGTGAATCTTGAGCTTGTCTTTGGTTATCACTTGAAGCCAGGCAATGGTCCAAAGGTAAGCTGGGAGTGCTAGATAAGTTGGTTTGGTTAAGAGTCTCTACTCAGAATGTCCAGTATCTTCTGGACACAAAAGAGAGATTGGCATGAGAATCCTCTTGTTTTGGAAAGTGCTGACTGAATGTCAAGGTGGCAAATGGGGCTGTATCAGTGATGAGGAACCATGCCCCAGAACAGGCAAGGAAGAAAAGAGTGGCACAGAAAGGTTTGGCTGAAAGCTTTTGTTTCCTTGTGAACAGTTTTTTTAATTGTATTTTTTGTAATTTGGGATTTCATTTTGTTCCTTTTATCCTAATGGGTGTGAAATAATAATCCATTTATTAAAAAAAAACCCAGACAGTTGAGCAGTGGCATATGCCTGATGTTGGTGGGCAGATTTTGTTTTGTCTCAGCAGAAAAGAGATACTGTTTTATGCAACCAAGAGGAGTTTGGAAAATACCTGGTATGCATGGCTGCTGTCTGGGCAGGATGGGACTGGTCCTGGTGGTGGCTGTGTGTCCTCATGGTACTGGGGAAAGAGGGAGGGGTAGTTGCAGCACATTACACAAAACTGCTGCACTTCAGCTGGGAAAAGGCAACTGCCAGCATGCCACATCCTAATCAAACCTCAGCTCCAAGCTGAGCTAGTTCAAGATCTCTCGTTATGCCCTGTGTAACAGGAGCATTGATGACTCCAGATGTTCCTGCAAAGGATTTCTACCACATTGTTTTTTTCTCAAGAGTGAGGTTTGTCCCATGTTTTTTGTTTTCTTTGTCCAGCTTGCCATGGACTCTGAGTTCAAGGGTTTTAGAATTAATTATCTATGTGGAAATGGTGTGCAAAGCATTTCTGAGCTAGAGTCAGGGGTTGTGACAGCAGGATTTGTTTCCTTTTGTATTTGATAAATCTACATTGTGTGTCCACCCTATACTTGTGGGAGGCCGACTTTCATCTTGTGTTATCTGGCTGCTTTGCTTTCAGGGCATATTGTTTGCAGAAGTCTCTTGATTTCTGTACTTGGTGATGCTTGCAGAGAAAGCATTTAGGTTTGAACTTACTAGGAACTTGTACTCATACTGGAATAATTTCATCAATCTGAAAAAGCTTTTGTCTGGAGATTTCCTTTTTTAGTTTGTTTCTTTTATCCTGAGTACTTCTTTTTCCTATAAAAATCTTCTTTATCAGTATGTGAATTACTTAGACTGTTTCAGTGTTCTTGAATGCATGTTGCTTATGCAGCTGTACAGCTGCTTTTTTGTAGGTGTGCATTTTTTCTCTCTCATATGCAGCTAACTCTTCAAGGAATTAAAAGTCCATGAAATAGCTCATGTCTCCCTTCCATTTCCAATATGGGCTGTGAGCCATAGTCCAGGAACGTGGGCAACCACTGCCAGGAAAGAGCAAGAGAAGGAGCAAACAGACCTCAGCACACTGTGGAGAAATTCATGTAGTACTAACACCTCTTAAGTTTGAAGACAAGTAGGTGCTTTAGCCATGACAGCAAAATGTGCAAATGAGACTATATGCAAACTCTATGGGACAGAAGCTGAATTGTTGTGAGAGGGCAGAGTTAGTTCAATGGGCCTGTATGGTATTGACATAACCTCTGCAGGCTTCTGACAACCTTTTTTATTTGGTCCTGCCTTCCCTGTGAGCTCCTAATTGGTCCTGTCTGCCCTGTGTGCTTCCTTTTCTAAGGAAGCCATTCCCTCCAAAGCTGTAGTTGCATGCCAGGCATGCCTTCCTTGTCAGCTGCCCTGCTGCAGCACCCCATGTGCTTAGTGATGCCGTTCCAGGGAATGCACAATTCGACACCTGAATATGTCTGGGCTGGAAATATCTGTCTGAGATCTGCACTTTAACTTGTACCTGCCTTTAAAGATGTTGCAGAAGAGCCAGTTTGAAAAAGTGGAAGAAGTAGATTGTCTGAGCTTTTGGGCAGGATGCTAGGGCCAACATGGGCAATTAATTTGCATTAAATGTAACACTAACAAAGACTGGCGTAATACATACTGTATAGGAAATTTGGCTGGCTTGCTTCTTTGAAAACCCCTGGATACAATCTTCTAGCTCCCCTGGAGTCTGCTTTGAGCCAGCTACTGCTGCCATCTAGATTTGTTCCAAAATGAATTGGGAATAGGGCGAAAACCAGGATTGAATGGTTTAAACTTCTTTTATTGTACCATTTTTGTAAAAGAGTGGTGCCTGTTCCTGTAAAACTGGGTCAGCAGAAGCACTTGGGATCATACCTTCCACCATCTTTATAGCTAAAAAGCTGGCCTACATCAGTTTAAAAATAAATTTCTCAAAGGAATTTTACCCTAATCAGTCCCTCTAACCAGCTGCCTAGCTAAGGAGCATTTCTCCTGTTCTAATCATGAGGAAAAAGAGGCAATAAGCTCAAATCTGGGTTATGCATTGAGGGTGTGTGTTCCCTGGATGATGTGTTGGCTGCTAGACTTGTGTACAGCAAGGGAGGCTCAGCTGGGAGGTGGTGCAGCTCAGCAAGAAGGGCTCTGTAAGGAGAACAAGTCATGCTGGGAGGTTTTATACCAGGCTGGCTCTGTGCTGGTCTTCTGGGTTGAGTTCCTTTTAGTTATTGTAGTATATCTTCTGGTGTAGTTGCACCTGAAAGCAAGCCCATCCATGTCATTGGAGGTGGCTCTGCCCAAGCATGGGATAGGATGGACACACAGGACAAAAGCTCCTGCCGAACTAAAGTTCTGGAGTGAGCACAGCCTTGGAGCGCATCAGCAATACCACTGGATATAAAAGTGCTGGAGAAGCTGGTGCAGGAGCCAGAAACCATTTCAGGGGTCCAGGTTAATTCAGATGTGTTTGGCTGGTAAGAGCACAGCACCATCTGTGTGTGAAGATGGTTCCTCAGGGCACAGGTGTCCTCTCCCAGGCACTGTGCCATACCCCATCAGCACAGCCAGCACACCTTTCTTTGTCAGCAGGCAGAAACTTCAGGGCCTTAGGAATGGCAGTGCCTTTTAGCAAGGATCCTGCTGGATATGCTTCAGGACAGCATTTGAATGTTCAGCCTTTTCTGTATGCTGAATGAAACACTGACTTCCCAGTAAAAAGCTTTACCAGCCCCATATTTTTTGTCTAATTTAAACTGCATCTTGTAGTGGGATTATGTTGGTTTCCACCAGCTGACAGATGCAGTCGTTTCATTACAGTTTCCTTCCTTTTTTAGCTGCATCTTTGGAGGCGATAAAAGCTCCATTGACCTTTGTGCTCTCTGAATGCATCAGGAGTGAGCACTGCAAAGCTAACCTGGTTTTTAGAGGTTTCTTTTCCAAGTCTTGTAGTTCAAGTTATGTGGTTACTTCCATTCACTGCCTTTTCATGACCTTTCTGTACACAATTCCCAATGAGCTGAAAGGTGATAGATTTAGACTTTTTTTCCCCACAAATTTAAAAAAAAAGCAGGGGACCACCAATTAACTCCAAGATGGAGAGTAAAACAACAAACCCTGGCAGTTGTGGTTTGAGCTGATTTGCAGGACTGCAGGGGGAATTTTCAATGGCTTTCTCATCCTAGATGGCTCATTAAAATTTCCCAATCAGGGAAAGGTGCCTGAGCTATGTCAGCTCCACACTGATGAATCACCAAACCCCTTGAGAAGGATCCCTTACAGTCCTTTTGCTGTCTATTGATGCATTCTTTAGTTTTGGTACTCAAAGGGGCAGATTTCACTATGCCACTGAATGTTTTCATTTTTTACCGAGAGTGGCACAATTTGACCTATATCCAAACACAAACCCTTGAAGATGGCTCACCATTTTGCCTTATTTTCCCCCAGTTACCTCTGCCTCCATTTGACAAGGTAAGGAGCAGAGCCTCTCCAGAACCATCTGCTAACTGTGTGAACTATTTTCTAGCCTTGAATATCTGAACTGAGATGTATTTTAATGCTGTTATTTAAATGTGTAGTGCAAAAGATAATATACTATTAAGGCTACTTTAAAGTGACATTATGACCAACTCTTCATGTGGAGAAGCCCAGGCTGGCAAAATGCAGGCAATACAAGAAAAAACTGTACTGAAATTGTTGTAACTGGAATGTGGTTTCACAAGTGCTTGATACCATTTATGCTGCTTGTTCCTCTCCACCCTCCTACTATATCAATGATCATAAATTCTTTCTTTACTTTCTTAAAAATAATGCAAGAGCTAAGGTATAAAATTTAAAATCTTTTTTTTTGGTTGTTCTGTCATATATGTTTTCCATGCTCTGTAGGTATTTTAACCCACTTCAGTAAGTAAAGCTGGAAGAGGAATTGGTTTTATCTGACCCTTCCTTTGCAAAATAATCACAGGTACCTTGACTTTCTAACATGGGGTTATTTATCCTTATCTTAAAACCTCGTCTTCTAAATCCTCTCTCCTTAATTCCATCTCAAAGCACAATGCTTACACTACTAAAGGCTAATAGTTAATGCAGCAATCAGAGTAGCTCTGTTTGTGTGCTATTTTCATAGATTTGCTCCTATTCTAACAAGTAGTCCGTGAAGGGACACAAAAAATTAGGTAAGCTGTAAAACAAAAGCACAGCCACATTAAAACATTGCCACCACCATTAAGAAAAGAATAATATAGTCTGCCAAGAAGGTGGATTAGTGAAGGTGATCTGAGCTCCTGGTATTTCCTTCCAAAGACTCTTTTCAGGACCATGTATTGTTTCTGCATGAGGTGGAGCTGGTATAACTCCGTCATCTCCACCGGGATTGCTCCAGCTGTAGCATCCATGTGTAATTGAAGTCATACTCAAGCCAGGACCTTTAAAAGTTCTTGTGTAGGCAGTGTTAGACCAGGGATTCCCATTAGAAATTATTCCATAGCCCTGAAGAGACATATAGATTTTTCAGCTAGGTATTTTGCTCACTTGACTTTCTAGACTTCTTAATCTAAAGATTTATTTTTATACCTTGGCCACTGAATTAACTTGCTGCCTTCCACACCTTATCTCTCTCACACAGCCTTGGTCACAGATGTGTCTGCAGGAGCACAGACAGGTTCCCAGTGGTCTGTAGGCCTGGCATGTGCTATCCAGGCAAAAGCCTGGAAGAGGAGCCTTTGTTCCCAGCATGGGAAGGACATGTCCTTTTCTGAGCTGCTGTGCACTCTTGTTCCCTCAGCCAATGTCCTGCAGAACTGCAAGCCCCAGAGTGTGAGCAGTCACCTCCATGTGCTGCAGTGGGGACATGGTGTCCACGGGGCTCCAGCACGTTGTCCCCACGAGTGGTCCACAGGAAATGCCACTGGAGGACAGTACAGGAGGGTGGCCATGCAGGCCTCAGGGAAGGGACTCATTTTTCATGCTTCCACCTTTACAATCCTGTTGTTGCAAGCAGGCTGTTCATGTGGATGATGCCTGCGACTGCAACACCTCTGTCTGCTTCTAATGGCACGACAAGGGCAGCTGTTGGTCAGTGCTGAGGTGTCACTGAGCTCTTGCCTTGCCTGCTGCAAGCCTCTGTTCTCGGGGCACACGCAGTGGTGCCTGGTGTTTGCCATCGTGGGCCACTGTTGTGCACAGAGCTCCAGAGTGCTGGATGTGGAAGAAGGGCGCTGTCAGGGGACAGATATTTTTGGTACTGCTGGTTGGGCTGCGTGGGTGTCACGGGGCCTCGTGCTTCTCCAGGCGAAGCTGCAGCCAGTCAGTGCCTGTTGTCTTGCAGAGGAGTAAGGGCTCCAGCTCGGAGGAGGCACCCAGGCAACCGATAACATAAATATATCTTTGCTTGCTTTGTTTCTGTACATTTTAAGACCATCTCTCTCGCAAGGCCTCCCCTCCGCCCCTCTTTTTTTCTGCCTGCACAGCTAAAACAAAACCGGCGGTGGAGCCACCTTCTCTTGCTGGAGCCTGGCTGGCAGCAGCCTGCCCTGACCTGAGACACCAGCCATTGTTAAGGGTATAACACATTTACATATTTTGCAATAAAACATCAGTTATTTGCATTACTGTGTCAAGTTTTATTTGATTCTTTCACCTAAAAATGACTCATTTTCCTTTCTTGTATTTTAAAAACCAACTACTCTAAGCTTGTTTGAGAATAATCAAAAATTGCCCATTTAGCTAGAAGTCATTTTCTTTTCAAAAGGCAAATGTTATTTAATCTTTCAGCTGTTCATTGTGCCATCATAAATACTTTCTTTTCAGCACAGTTGTGGGGACTGAAATGAGCCCACTAATTGCCTCCCATTTCGACTGACATGTGGTGGTTTAGTGGAAAGAGAACACAGCGGGGAGAAGGAAATAGGAGGCTGAGAAAATGAGAGCTAATTATTTTCACTGCCTCATGTCAGGCTCTGTGTCAGCCTTGTTTTTACAAACTGGAAGGTTTAGCACTAAATAAAACAAACTGGCGTCATGTTTTTATATACTGGCAGTGTCATGGAAGCAGCTGCACATCTCAAAGACAATATAATGCCTGCATTCGCATGGACACCATCTGACAGCCACTGTGAGCCACTGCTAATGAGGATATCACAGTGGTGCCAAGTGAAAGGTGCTGAATTATGTATGATTCTTCATCAGTGCAGCAATAGTCCTGTACATCATTATGAGACATTGTTTTGCTGAAGAGATTAAAACATTCTTAGTTCCAGACCCTGCAACCTATACATGCTACAAGAGGTTATTAATGGAATTTTTAGGGAGAGTTTCTTGTGGATTTCTTTTTGGTTAAAAATATCTCATGGGACAAAGCTGTGGTGGGTCATGACACTATATATATAAAGAAGAGAAGCAAATTAACCATAATTGTGTTATCTTCCTTTAAATCCAGTATAATAAAATATAGTGTAGCAGGGTGATACATAATGATAAATAACCCAAGTGCTGTCACTAGATGTTCAATTCTAATGCCTTTAAAACAGCAGGTTTCAGCAGCTGAGATAGATAATAGCTAAGAATGTAAAGGAGCTTCTGGGGACCTAAATCATCAACACGCTACTACTTTTAGTATCAGCATGGCCAACATTTTTTTCTTATTTGTTTCATCTTGCACTACATCTTACTTTTCTTCTGATATCCAGTTATCTGCTACAATGCCATTTCCATTTTTATTTCAACCTTTAAAAAAACAAAAAAGTTTATTGCAACTGCTGATTTTAAAATGAATCCTTGATTCGGGCCCCCTTGAAAAATGAAGTGCCTCCCTAGCAAAGGTTTTAAGCTGTTGTTGCAGGATGTGTGTTTGCTGTTTAGAGCCTGTGCCTGATCTTTTTCATTTCCTTTTCAGGTTTTTTTTGCAGACATAAACCCATATGGGGTTAAAGGAGTATTGTCACCACAGTAAGCTGGAGACTTAATTTTTAAAGTGTTCTTACTTTCTGTTTCAAAGCTTAGAAGAAGCAGCTCAAATACATGTGTGATTTGCTTTTCTTTTCTACAATAATTTTCAGAGGTTGTTGATTTATTGGCTTTTTCAAAGTTTTATTTAGAAATGTTTTCACAGTAAGTTTTGCAGGTTGTACCTTTCAGTTTTGAAACTAGATAATTTTTTTGAAACAAAAAGCTGAGATTTTTTATTTAGATCAAAATCAGGCAGGTAGATATTGGGAGGTAGTTTAATGTTTGAATGACAAGATGGCCAGGCAAGTCTCGTTGAAGGACTTGCATAAGCATATCTATCAACCAGACACTTTGAACAAGCCATTTCCAAGTTATTTTCCCACATACACCTGGCGCTAAATGTAGTTTTGAGCTAAGAAGTCTTATGGCTACGATTCATCAAAGAATTGAAATTCATATGCTTGGTTTTTCTAGCCAAATTTTTGCTTAAATGGATGAACATCTTCTGTTATAAGAACCTGGAACTATTATAAGAAACTCCACTGGAAAACAGGGAAATATGTCCCTTTCTTTCTGCAGCACACAAATCTTGTATTATTTGTGTGGTTGAACAAAATGGTTACTAGGTTTGTAAGACAAATAGCCACCTACTTATCTTGGATATTTGCTACATGACTTGACTCTAAAGTCACCTACTTGCTACCTTTTCTATTTCCTTCCTTCCTTCCTTCCTTCCTTCCTTCCTTCCTCTTTTTTATATATTTTAATTTTTTCTCCCAATATCCCCTTCCCTTTCTTGCCTCTCACTCTCCTTCTCTACCCCTTCTCTCTCTCTCTCATTCTCTCTTTTTCCTTTCCATTAATGATTTTCTAATAACACAGAATGAAAACCTTTTCAAATAAAATGAGACATGTATTTTTGAGGGACCGGAGTGGGTATCCTAGTATGGTACCTTGTCCTCTTGGTATCTGCACAGTGTTGCTGGAGAGGACTCCAAGGAGGACCAAAGGCTTGGGGAATGGATTTGAGGGACAGGAGAGTGTGTGTTTCTTTGAAGATGCAGTTCATAGCTGGGGAAGGCAGTGTTTGTGCAGGCCTCAGGCATCCACCCCTATGTGGGGCAATCTGATCTGTGACCACATGGAGAGGGATCCTGCCTGTGCAGCAGATCCAGCAAGGGGATGGGCAGTGGCAGTGCCCACCCCCTGCCAGACCCTAGATGCTTGTCAGAATTTTCTCTAGAGGTAGTAGGTTGATTTATTTTATTAAAATGAGATCATATTTTTCATATCTAGTCTACAGGGAAATGCGAGTGAACAGCACAAAATCCTGAGTCAGGAGGGCATGGGAGCCCTGGCACAAGGTGCAGCTCTAGCTCTCAGGTGCTCGGCACTGATATTACTCAGAGATGGCAGATGTGCTGAACTAACTGGAGGATAGTACTTTATGTTGATATTTTTTTCTTTTCTTGGCTCAGGTGTTTTACAAAAACTTAGATTGTCATTAAGCATTGTGTCTCTAACCTCAGGTTAGATTTGCAGAAGCATGAATGTCCTGCAAAAAAGGCTGGCAACAAGAATGTTGTGGGCAGGGACAGGAGCGCAGTTCAGCAATGAGGAGGAGTCAGAGACAACTCGCTTTGCTGTTGCTGTTCCGTTTCAAAGCACGTGCCCTCTTCAGCCACTGTCAGGGGCACTGTGCCAGGGCACAGTGCCAAACCTGCCTGAGGCAGGACAGGCATTGCCCTGGGTCAGCTCCCAAATGCAAAAGCAGGACAGAAAAAAGCCATGCAAAGAGTCCATGATTAGGAAATGTAGGCACAGGGTGACTTCAGCACCTGATCAGGTTGCACAGGAAGCCAGTAGCAGAACTGGAAACTGAACTTGGTGCCTCTGAGTCTTGGTTGGTGCCCTGACCACTGAACCACAGTTCCCATCACTCAAACTCACTCCAGGGCAGTGCAAAAACCAACTCACACACCCTCTCTGCTTGTAAAATGGGGAAGCTTTCAGTGGGGACAGATGGACACACAGGGCCAAATGCTGTCATAATTTCTTGTTGCAGTTCAGAAATGATAATATTTCCATTTTCTTTTATCTTGGAATTGCCAATTCAATGCATGATGGAGAGCTTTGAGCCTTCTGAGGGCTAAGCTCCTGTTACTTTTGTGAGAGATGCACGTGCAAACACCAGCAGATATCACCTGTGCAAATGGATACTTTTTAGGCTGCTGTATGTTTTGTCTGTGCAAAGAGCTGTTTACACAAGCCTGTGGCCCCTGTGTGCCACAGGCTTGTGTAAACAGCCTACCTGAAGTTTTTGCATTTTCTGAGCAAAACCAAGGTGAAGACTGCCTCCTGCAAGCACTGAGACCACACCTGCCTTGTAGGTGGCATGTGACAGACACAGACCCTACTGAATCCCTGGAATGTCTGGAGGAGCTCCTGTCTCCGTGAAGGGAAGATTCCCTCCTTCCTGTGTGAAGATAGAGACACTCTGCTTCACTGTAGCCCTGTGGTCCCTCAGGGGACTGATTTTTGAAGGAGCTCAGTGCACTGCACAGTATCTCATCCCCAAAGCACCTGCTGGGCAGACCAGCAAATGTTGGCTGGTTTGCACCACAGACAGGCATTCTCCAGTGCCCGGTGGGAGCCTCCCTGGCCACAGACAGGAACCCCAGCTCCAGCACTCGGTCCATGTGGGATGTCCTGCACGATGCTGCCAGCTGTCACTTTCTGCAGGCTCACACCTGTGCAAAGTGTGGGATGTTGGCGTCCTGTTCAGCTTGGGGGAATAAGGATACCTTTTATTGCTTTGGTTTATTTAGACTCACTGTGATTATTTTCTAAGCTGAGCTTGTTTATAATTAATAGTGCAATTGGAGGCGAGTGGAAGTTGAGGATGCTCAGTGCCTCGCTGGGCTCTCAGTATCTGAAATAACTGAGCTGTAATAACAAGCTCATCCTTTTGCCCATTATTTGAGCAATTGTCTTGAGGGTGTTGCAGACTCTGGTCATTTATTCCTGGGTTCACCGGGACAATGTCCTTGGGGCTGGCTGCCAGCACTGCCTGTGACCCCAAGTGATGGCTCCCACCACTGCCCTGTCCCTCCACTGCCCCAGGGTGTGCAGAGCTCCCCAGCCACATGCTCCAGCAGGCTCTCTGTCCAGGTGAGGCCATTCAGGGACACCACACCTTGGAAGACATCAGACCTGTCAACATGGCAGCTGCCTCACAGGGTGAGCTAAGATAGGAGGGAACAAGAGGACTGAGGGTTTTCCATTATCAACACTCGTACTGCAAACATGCATATCCCAAAATATGTATATGTCCCTTAACCTTCTTGCTGAGGTATTTTTTCCCTTCATATATTGAGGATTAGATTTCGGGTTGTTTCAGCTTTCAATTTTGTTTCATTCTGGGTTTTGTTGTTGGGGTTTTTTTTCCTATTTGTATTCTGACAATCCAGCATTCTTTTTTTTTTTTATTATTCATAGGATTGTAAATGGAAAATGTACATGGAGATGGACGGGGATGAAATTGCAATAACCTACATAAAAGATGTGACATTCAACACTAACCTACCTGATGTAGAGATTTTAAAGATGACAAAGGTATTTACAGCCTTAAAGCTTTCACAAATTCACAGATCTCAAACAAAGACATTAAAATACCACAGCAGTCGACTTTTGTGCTTGCAGAAGCTCAATCTCTTGACAGCTTTTAAATAAAATGCACATTTTAAATAGAATTGTATCATAATAGGAGTTAGGTATTTTGGTTCTCCTTTAAGCTTAAAGAGAGCTTTTGGCTCTCTTTTAACAATAATGTTAACAACAGACAAATATGAGAAGGAACTAATTTATATTTTCTTGTTTTAATTCCACTTTATATCCTCTGAATTTATTACCCCTTTTGAAGAAAATAATGTTCAAAAAATTGCTTTATTTTTCAGGAGAATAAACCAATTTAAATGTTCCAGAAACTTCATGGGATTTGTCTGGGGGGTTTTGTTAGGTTTTTACTCTCCTTTTTCTTCTTTTATTCTCTCTTTTCTTTTTTTTTTGGCATGGTTTTAGAGCTTTTACCTGGTTCTAAAACTCTCTTTCATGCAACGGTGGATTGCAAAGACTGAAACCCATTGCAGAAAGTACAGCATTGCACATCTGCAATTCACTGTCACTGGGCATTTTACCCTGTTTCAGAACCTGCCTGTAAATATTTACCAGTAAGCATTTAGACCACTTTTCCCTAAGGAACAGAAGTTTTGTTAATGCAGAGGGCATTTTGTTAGTTATTATTTTAATTGTTTGTTTTTATTAATATGCTCCACTTGATGATAGCTAACAAAATAATTTTCTAACTGAAAAGATATACATCTTGATTGCCAATTAGAATGCTGCTCTAATGTGCACTCGTAAAAACACCCAAACTCTTGAGTGCTTTTAACTGTGACTTTTTGGGGCAAAACTGGGCGGGGGGAGAAACCTTTAGTTATTTTTTCTAAAAGAAAAAAACGAAAAGCAGATTGCCAACAGTAAAAATTTTAAGGAAAATGTTATATAGGTATATCTGCCAAAGAAGATTCTAATGTTTAATTCATGCTAATACTATTTTTATAGTTATTGATTTCTGTAACAACACTTGTGGGGGGTTTATTTTTAGTAGTAGTAGTAGTAGTAGTAGTAGTGTTAGTATTTTTTACTGCTGTTATTACTATTATTTGTTTTCTGTCTGGTTTTAATCTTGGACATTTCAATTTTTCCTTTAAAAAAGCCATGAAGTTAAAGAAACTAACAACTACATACAGTAACATTACCTTTTCACATACTTCTTCTTGGGTGATTTAGAAACATGTGGGGTGATGAAGAGCACCTTATAAAACTCCTGCCGTGTTTTTTCCAGCCACCGTTTGTAATGGAGAAATGGATTGTGGGCATAGAAGAACACCAGTCTGTAGAATGTGTTGTTACATATGAGGTAAGCTCTAAGAAACAAATAAAATAGTTGATCTAAAATAAAACCTACAGGAAGTGTGAAAATAACATCCTCTGGCTTTGTTATATCCTATAATCAAGTCCCAGCAGCTCGTAATTAATTGTAAAATATAAAGTTCAGAGCACAAGTTGAATGAAGTTTACAGAGACAATGGCCTCAGACTGTGGCCTGGGATGCCTCTTGTTCTCAAGGATGAAAGCCCCTTTTGCTTGAAGTGTAATGGTCAGTGATGTTTTACATTATTTAAAGAAGCTGGGTTTTATCTGTTCAATGATGTGCTAATTAGGAGAGCAGAGAAGCAACAGGAGAACAAAGAAAGTGGGAAATCAAGAATAAGATAAAATAAAGCCCACAATACAATTTGATGTGATAGAAATTAGCTTTGTAAAAAGAGTTTGAAGTTACTTACAATAGTGACTAACTTTACAATATAAAGACTAACTGTGTGTCAGGAGAAGGTAAATAAATGAGATTCCAGCTCTGTCCTAAACAAAGATTCAGGCAGTGATGGAGAGATGGGGAGATCCTGGCCTTGCTTGCTTGTCTCAGCAGTGAAAAAGTAGGTTTTTTTTCAGGCTGAAGTTTTTCACAGGAGTCATAGGTCCTTACCAGCAGACTGAGGAGCTTGATACTCCAGGAAAATTTTGTTGGGGGTCCCCCTGCAAAAATACCTGCTTATTCCTACCTCTCTTAGGAGAAAGCAGTGCACATTTGTTGCTCATATTAATAGAACTAGTAAAATGTATTTTTGTGCTTGTAGAAGAAGGCCTTCAGATCTCTCCTCCCTAGGGTACAAGAACTGACGCAGTTATTCACTACCACATTTTTAGCATAATCACAAGTACCAGCCAAAATTATCTAGAGTCTAAAAATATTTGAGAACTAGCTAAGTGGTTTTGCAAAACAGACTCTATATTGAAAGCACTGCTGCCGCCCAGGCACTAATGGAAGTTCCCTCATAGCGGGGCTTAGTGTCCTTTTGTGTTGTTACATCCTCACACTTCTTGTGTCCTTCCTGAGCAGAGTGATGTTAGAGCTCCCAAGAGCACAAGGCACATCCAAGCTATCTGCTGGAGCAAGGTGAAAGCGCAGGATGAGGTTGAGGCAGTACAGCTCATGATACAGACCTCACACCCCAACTCGGAGGGGAATTCACGGAGCAGATCTGACTCAGGTAAGTCAACACATGGGAACTTTATTGCTAACATGGGCAGGGCGTGTATGGGGAGAACAGAAAAAAGTCAATGCACACCAACTGCCCCACTCAGCTTGGTGTCACCTGCAGATGCACTGAGGGTGCACTCGATCTCTCTGTATGTCAGTGATGAAGATAATAAATAACACTGGTCCCAATATGTCCCTGATGTACACCAGGACTCTGAGCTGCTGACCTCTGGATGCAAACATTCAACCAATTCCTTATCCACCTAAGACCCCCCCCAGCAAATCCATCTCTGTCCAATTTAGAGAGAAGGATGTTGGGGGCGATCATGTCAAAGGCTTTACAGAAATCCAGATAAATGACATCTGTAGCTCTTCCCTTGTCCACTGACGTTAAGATCAGGAAGCATTTTGCTCCCCCAGTCCTCATCCTGCTATCCATTGACTTGATGGGTGTCGGAAGAGAGGCTGCCATTGAAGATTGAGGCAAAGCCTTTTCCCCATCTGTTGTTACCAGTTTTCCAGTGCTGTTTATCAGGGGGGTACAGCTTCTTTGAACTTCTTATTTTGTTAACACAGCTGTAGAAACCCTTTTTGTTATTCTTTGCATCCCTTGCCAGGTTCAGTTCCAGCTTTGTTTTGGCCTTCCTCACTACATCCCCATATAGCCAAACTTCATGTCTATACCCTTCCCAGGCTGCCTGTCCTTGTTTCCACTTCTGGTGCTTTTGCTTCTTTCCCTTTACTTTGACCATCAATGCCCTACTCAAACACACCAGTCTCTTGCCTTCTTTGCCCAATTTCTTGCTCCTGGAGAGCCTATGCACTCTATGGAAGACTTGCTTAAAGACCTGCCAGCTCTGTTCCACTCTCTTGTCCCCAGGGGACCCTATTGACTATGTCCTTGAGGAGCTGGAAGTCTGTTTTTTTAAAGTTCATGAGCCTAACTTTACCTGACCCATGCCCCTCGGGACTGCAAACTCTATCAACGATCATTGCAGCCCAGGCTGCCTCCAGTCTTGATGTCCCTGATTAACTTGCTTCCAGTGGTGGCCATCAGATCCATTTTTCCCTCTGGTAGGGCTGTCTGTTACCTGTCTCTGAAGGGTAAGGGGGATGACCTGTATGCTCCTATAGGAAGCAGGCTGGAAGCAGTCCATGGTGATAAGCTCAAACTCAACAGGAGCGCTTTGGCCAGCTCTTCCCTCCCACCCTTAGCCACCCAGCACACAGCTTTGCAGGGATGTTGTGTTTGGATAAAGGGCACCTCCTGTTAGGGATGTGTGGATGCAGATTGCTCTTGCTTTGGTCAGTGCTCTTGCAGGGGAACACACATACTGAGGCTGTACCCTTGCAAGCTCCATGTGGGGTGGCAAAAAGTGTCCTGTGTTTGACAGGTACAATACTGCCAGCCTGGCAGACACAAGTGCTCCTGACATCCTGCTCTTCTGTGAGGAATTGTGGAAATCTTCCCACTGCAATCTTCTTCCACAGCTCACCTTGCCCATTTGAGCCAGCCCTGGCTCATCATTATTTGACTTCTGGAATGGTGTTTGTTATGGCTTCTGGGGCTTGATTTGTTCAGTGAGATACATTTAATAATGCAGTGGGCTCTACAATACAGTTTTCATTTCCTAATTAATGTATGCTGCTGACAGGTTCACACTTGACTCAGTTGCCTCTAGCACAGTCCTGCCTTTAAGATCTGCTGTTGTTTTTGTAAAGGTGTTTGTTAGCCAAGCTGTTTTTCTCTTTGAGTTCACAGTAGGGCTGCAGAAATGTTTGGGTTGGGACACCTGAGGGGCAGTACAGGAGCTGGAACAAGATACCAGTGAACAGAGGAAGAACTTCTCAATTTTGTACACTACTGGCAACTGTAGAAGAATGGCCTTGTGAATTGAGAGGTGCTGGGCTTGGACTACAGACACATCTAAAATGGGTGTGCTTATTCCTAAGCAATTGTGATCCCTTTGCAACACAATTACATTTGTGGTGCAAATAGAACCTAGAGCATGTCCTAAAAGATAGATGTTTACTGCATATTGGCTTTGCATATAGATGTTACCCTCATTTTGGGGTGATGAGCCCTGCAGCCATACCAAACTGTGGTGTCTATCTTCACAGGTTGGCTCGGTGCTGTAAGCTGAAATGGTTACTTTTTTTTCAGTGAGTGGTGGGAGAGCTTGTCTGTCCCTTTGGCACTAATGCATTGTCAGCAGCCAATTGAATAGGCAGTTCAGAGGAGGTGGGTTACCAGCCAGCACGAAAGCTGTGCCTCAGCTCTAACAAACCTTTTGGCCTGTCTTCTTTACCAGACCACCTATCCCAGGTTTAAAAGACCACCAGTCCAAGCACACAGGTAAGGGTAATACCTGTCTAATAGGCTAAAAGAACCAGCAGTGAAGGTACTACCTCTGTGGGCTACAGAGCACTTAACTCAGTATACAGAGTTGGTGGCTCAGAGACCATGTGAGGGAGAAGCCTTCCAACCCATGAGAGGCAGCCCCACACTGGGAGATCCTTGCTGGGCATCCTGGGTTGGCAACTGCTGTTAGCTGTAAGGAGCAAGGACACGGCTGAACAGCTGAACAGTCTGAAGGGAGCCCCTTGCTCAGGGAGATCAGCACTGGTCCCGTGGGGCATGTGATGGCCACCTGAGTGTTGGTAACATATGGACCCAAACTGGAGTCCTGAGCCTACTGTTTGCAGGTTTATGAGGTCTGATTTACATCCACATCCTTGGTAGGAGGGCACGGGGGAATGGCAGAGGCGATAGTGTCTAGCAAGTACATTTCCACATCCATGTTTCTTTTGAAACCATGGCTTTCAAGGAGGTTAAGAAGCAGAGGAGGAAATTCCCATCTGTCTTTCTGTGAAAGAAGGTTCACCTCTAAGTGCAAGTGGAGCTATCTGCTGTGTCGGTGTCACACACACTATGACAGGAAAGACAGTTTCCTTTTGACGTACTTGACAATAAGTTGAAGTGATTTAAATCTCTTTGGATTAAAAAAAAGTCTGGGGGAAAGAGGAGTGAAAGAGATCATCCATTACATTTTAACAGGGGCAATCCTGATGAGGACAGAGCCAATATCCAGCTCCCACAAAACTCCCCATGGTCAATGAAGTGTTCCAGCAAGAGGCAGCAAGGGTTATGCTTTCCTGTTGAAATGATATTAGCAATCTTTAAGGACAAATCATTCAAATCTCTCTAGAACAAAATTATTTTAGCTGCACCCCATGGGTCTTTGGCCAGAGCTGTGGCCTCAGATAAGAGGAATTCCTGTTCTCTGCTCTACCCACAAAGTAGCAAACCAGGCAGCCCTTGCAGTTCAAATGGAAAATTTACAGCTATTGTATTTGCTAAAGGCTTTCATAGAAACCACAGGACAGACTTTCAAAACCACTTCAGTCTGATCTCTGAAAGCTACAACTTTTGTTACGACCCCAGTGCTGTGACAGTAGGTGCAGAGGGAACTGTAATACCCTGAGTTGCTCACAGTTAAGCACTGTCTGAGCCAGCCTGGCTGAAGCCTCATGCCTCACTGGCTTTTCCACATACAGAGTGGGTTTTCTGCATGAAGCTGGATGCAAAGTGGGTTGAATTCTGAATTTGTAGTAGCAACAACAACTGAAGTAGCTCTGGTTTTTGTGGTGTGTAGCAGTTTGAGAAGAAATTGGAGCCAGAGGAGGTGAATGTGGCTGCCGCAGCTGGGATTTGCACTGGCTCTGCACCACTTCCTCTCCATGCTGGGCTGTGCACAGCACAACTGTGCTGGATGGGAGAGATGCAGCTGGAAGGCAGTGTTGCAGCAGAACTGGTACCTTGGGGTGACCTCTGTGCCTGCACCAGAGGTCTCCAGGTTCTTCTGTAATGAAAGCTGTGGAGGAACCTGGTGAGGTTGCCAAGAGTATCAGAGGGCATGTTTAAAACCAGTTTGGGTTCAAAAGACCAGGAGGCACTTGGGAATGGGAACACACCTGAACAGCCAAGTGGATGGCTCAGTAACTCTTCTGGTCTAAGCTTCATAGTCTGCAGTGGCATCAGAAATATTTGTATCACTTACTATATTAAAAGCCTGATGTTATGTTCAACCATAACACCGAACATACTCAAACCTAGGACTACTTGCTGCAAGTCTGGGAGGGGAAGGGCGGTTTAAGGTTCTTCTGAGAGAAACTCTGGTACCTAACCTCACACCTTCGGTAAACCCGAGAGCGGTTTTCCATCTATTCACAGAAAGCTGACTCTGTTTGCATTTCCCTGCCAGGCACTGACAGTCAGTGGATGCAGACACTGCGCATGCACCAGATAGCAAAAGCCATTTCTCTCCAGCACGGCCACCCCCACAGCCCAACCACAGTCACCCACTACCTGCCCTACCTTCGCAGCCAGGACTCCTACGCCGCTGCTGTCAGGAGGACACGCGCTCCCGTCAGTCACCAGCTCACATCCATCAGCCACTCGAGGAATTCCTCTCCCCTGTCACACAGTTTGATGAGAAACCTTTCGAATCTGCACTTGAACTCAAAAGGCAGCAGCGCCTCCAGCACAGCCTCTGACACCCCATCGGAGAGGGACAGGTCGGCCGGCAAGGGCAGGAACGCCTCGCACAGCGCTACCTCCCGCAGCTCCTCGGGCGGGCGGCGCAGCGGGACCAGCTCCCCAGTGCCCCCTCGGCCCGCGGGAAGACCCAGCAGGACTTCTTTGCCAGCGGCCCCCACGGCCTCCCAGCACCGCAGGTACCCCCGCATCCCTGGCATGCCCCCACAGGGTGAGAGCGAGCCCAGGAGGGGCGAAGGGGAGAGCAGAGCCAGCGAGGGCGGGTGGATAAAGGTGCAGCACACAAGGAAATCCCACAGGCAGGCCGCCGGCAAGCCGGGAAAGGACAGAGGCAGGGGGAGCTGGCGGGGCCGGAGGATGTTCTGAGAGGAGTTTGGCCCTTTATTTAATGAACGTTCAACCCAGAGAAGATATGACTGCTCCTGTTTAATTTGCTGCACCAAAGCTGGTACCCTTCTGGCTGAGGCCTGCCAGTGGACTGGGAGAGTTGCACCTCTCCTGTCACTGTCAGCACCAAGGAATTTCATTTGGTTTTCTCCACTCTGTTTGGCTGCTCGTGTTCTCAGCTGACTGGATATCCATTCATTTGCTTAATATTTCAAAAATAAAATCTGTAAGGCACAGCCAGGTGCCACGATGAAAGGCTCTCTGTTTAATCCTTAGGAGAGTTGTGCTGTTACCTCTCTCCTCACCTCACTTTGCCTCTAGATGCAGAGTCCAGCTCTGAGCAGGGTCTCTTCACCCCTTGTCTATTCTGCTTCCGCCAGAACTATAGGAAGAGGTAGTACTTTTATCAGACCAGCATAGTCTGAAAAAAGGGGACACAGGGACATTTTTCTTCAGGTCCACTTTAGTAGCTTCACTTCTTCACTTTCAGCTTGCCATCCCTTCTCAGGAATTTCTTACTTTGTTCCTTAAAAGCCCCAACATTAGCTACCCAACACCACTGAGCACACTCTGTCACAAACACAGTTGTCTTAATCAGAAAGAGAGTCAAAAGCTAGGCTTTATTCTTTCGGGGAAAAAAATTAAAATAGAGTGAGAAGAAGGCATTGCCTTTATCATAGTTACAACTAACCCCACTGAGGTCTATGATAATATCTATCCCTGTGCAGCTGGTATTTTTTAATTGAATTTTTAAATGTGGCCAGACTGTGTCGCTTTTGTCTTTCAGTCTTCAGGTAGTAAAGACAAGGTCAGCAAAGTTTCTGATTAATGTGGTCTTTAGCTCTGTTGAGAACAAAGACACAGCTTAAACTCAGTTGGCGTCAGAAAGTTTTTTCGTGGCCTTTTCACTCCAAGTTGATTTCACACAATTAAAAAAGGAGAAAAAAAGTTTGAGTTTCACAAGATGCAAGAGAGAAAAAAAGGAAGAAACAGATAAAGGAAGCTGATCCCAAAGCAATGCATGGTACCTTCTGAAAGCCAAGAAACTGTGAATGGATGCCTTTGAACAGGGTTTTGCACACCATCCATCCCAGGTGGTACTTGCTGGCACACCGTTGTGAGCGATGCTGGCAGAGTTGCTGGCACCTCACCCCCTCAGGGTGAGGGGGTAGCACCATAGCCCTGTCACTGGATGTTCTAAAGGACAGGTAATCTCCCTGCTCACACAAAGGCCACTCCTGTGGGCACATGCAGCTCTCCTTCTTCTGATTGCCACCAGCCCCAGTGAGGGTTGTGCCCTGGGGTGAGTTTCCAATACCTACCAGAGTGAACTGGGACTCACATTTCATGAATTCAGGACAGGGTCCATCAAAACCAAGGGAGCAAGACACAAATTACACCAGGTTCCAGGAATTGGATCTCTGTCATTCAAGTGCCTTTACCTCTGACAACAGTTAAGAGCAGAAAAAATAGAAGCTTTACCTTGAAGTGAATTCAGCTGCATGTGGTAACAACATTTGCCATTTTCTTGTGGCTTAAACTGGCTGAAAGCTAGTTAGTAACCCAGCTTCTGGCCCTCGTTTACTGAGCCTGACAACTAATCTGGGGGACATGGACAATTAGCACTGCATGTTTCTCTGTCACAGCTTAGGCAGGGACTGGGATTTTGTCTAGGTTGGGGATCCTTCCCTGACATTTCTTGCCACAACCAAAATGGGCTGGAAGATACTGACTAATAGTAACTGCACCTGTGAGTAGTTGCTAGAAATGTGCTTGTGTTATTCAAATTTGGATATGCATCTCAGGAATCACAGCTGAGCCTGCACAAATCCTAAGAAAGAAATTGCAAGAGTTTGGAAGGGCACCTTTCTCTTTTAGGGTAATCAGGATGGGGGTGTAGTTGTCCAAGCCTCAGACACTGTGGGCTGGTGGTGGCAATTTAAGATTTATCAGCTGCTTGTGGTTGTTTGTCAAGATGTCCAGCAGTATTCCTCTGCTGTTTGTAAGCTATTTAATGCCGTGCCTAATTTTAATCTGCAATGTACTGTTTGTCCACATCTGTTGTATTAAAGTGTTCATTAGCATTTAAAGAAGGAGCGGATGGTATTGATCATGCCCATTAAAATTGAACAATCATGCATTAGTGACTGATTAGAAATCCTTTTGCTGCACCAGCATTGCTGGTTAAAGCAACAGTGAGTGAACTGGTAAAAAAATCTCCGCAAGATCTAGTTTTCTGTCTTGTTTTTATCACTTCTGTCTTGTTTTTAGCCACTTTTAATGTGGCTACTCCCTATCTTGGTGATAATTCATTATAAATAAAAACGTGCTTACATTTTCACACACACCCCCAGTACTTTACAAAGCTGAGCCTTTTTTTTCATGTTTTACTAACATGCAGCTAGAAGACCATGCACAGCAATGTGTAAAATCAGACTGTCTTGGGCAACTACGCCTCAGGAAAAGCTCTTTGGAAAGGAGCCATGTTATGTTCGCTTAGGGTTTTCTTACAAGTCTGTTAAACCGAATTTAAATACCAGTATGTGTAGATTTGCCAGGAGCTGGACACACTGCCCTCCATCCTCACACATATCCTTGGCAGTGCTGCAACTGCTACACCTTCCCTCCACCGCTGACTCTGCAGGTGGCACAAAATACCACTGCTGTAGAGCTGCCCCTTGGTTTTCTGGCTTTTCTTTCTCTTGGGCTTCATATCTCCATGCATGGATGTTGATGTTTTCTTAATCCCCAAAAGGTACCTGCATTTTCCTCTTCTAGGATTTAAAATGCTCTGAATTGTAAGAAGCGAGCTCTGAGATATCTGCTGGAATGGATGATGAAAAATAGCAAAGAGCTCATGAAGGCACATTCAGAACTGGACATGCAAAGCGAGTGAGTATTTGCATCCAACTGAAAGAATGTTTACAAAATCAGATACAATTTTCCTTTTTTTTGTTTTTAATGTGAGACATGCTGTCAGAGCTTACACGGAATCTGTTTGTTCATTCAGCAGCATTTTACTCTGGATCTTGTGGGAATCACAAGAGTTGCCCAGCTCTCTCTGGATGCCAGAGATCAGCTGGGGTGAACAGCAGCATGTCTCTCCAGCCATTGGTTCTTGACCCTACCAGTAGGTTGTGAGGGAGGAAGCAGTGCTCAGTTCAGACAGGAAGAGCAGGCTAACCTCAGCATCATGGCCCTTGGTTTTCTGAAACTTTACAGTCTTTACCTCCACAGCTGATGTCCTCATGGCATGAGCAAAAAGACTTCTTCCTTTTTCTGCCAACAAGACGTGTGGTTCAATTTCTTTCAATGTGGGTTTTTTGTTTTTTTTGGTCTTTCCCATATACCTAAGGATGTCTTTAAAAAAAAAAAGGAAAGAACAACAGAAGGACGGAGAGCAGTCACCACTGAGGATAGCAATCATTCTTTAGCTCGCTGTCCCAGAGCTGGGTCTGACCCTGTTGGATATTGTCTTCCTAAGAACACAAGTTTCCCCAGCAGCACTGGGGTACCTGCCACTGCCATCAGGAGTGGCTGTAGGAGATGAGCGTCCTGGGGAGCTGCTCCATAGAGGGAGCGACAGCCAGACCAGCAGCTTGGCATGGTGCTGCACTCTCCGGGCGCTTATTCCCTGTGTCCTGCAGGTCAGAGCCGTGTGCTGCTGTGCTGTGAACCAGCTGGCAATTCAAGCGCCTGTGAAACCCTGCTCCTGGGCAGGGCAGCATGTGAATGTGAGACTCCCTGGAGCAAAAACATTGCCCAGGCCTGCAAACACAGGCCACTTCTGTTCACAAATAGCCAGGGCATGAGGGGGCTGCCCACAGGCAGCTTGCTCAAGAGACAGAGGTCTTTCTGAGAGGGGGAGAGGTGCTTAGAGGGCTTTTGTAGCTGCTCCTCTGCCTGAGCGGGAAGAGCATGAAATGGCAGAGTAACCTGTTCCCCAGCTCAACCCCTCACACAAACCTTTCCTTTTCCACAGCACATTTGCAAATTCACAGAATGATTGTCACAGAGGCACTGGACAGCCCACTGAACTGTCCAAGGGGCACCAAAATCATGAGCAACTCCAGGCTGTTCCTCACCCTAATCCCTTGTGACATGAGCAGACCATCAATCCGTCCCAGGATGGTGGAGCTGCAAAGGTCACTTTTTATGGCCTGGGCAGGAATTACCCCCAGCTCAGGGTTTTATTTTATATTACTGTAACCTGTCTCTTTTCCAGTATTTCGAGTTGTTTCTTTGGCCTCCTATTGATTTTGACAGACATACCAAAATGTAGTGCCCGTGCTGGCCTTGTCAGGAAGATGACTTAGGTTTTAACTTTTATATTTTTCAAATCCTGTACTGCTAGTGTAACTCAGTTTCCTGTAGCTGTTAAGTGCTGTTCTCTTATGCTAAGACAGACATAACAAAGCCTCTCCAGCTCGCTCTCCAAGGACACCCAGACCAAGAACTGTAAACCATCATCTTGGAGAGAGGGGGGCAACCTTAGGGAAATTCCATCATTGGCTGGGTTCTGGTTGGTGAATTGATGCTGATATAAAAGTGATATAAAAGAACTCATGACCTGTCAGTGTCCATTTTGGGATCCACTGAGGCGGGACACTCTGGAGCCCAGAGTGTACCTCTGAAGGCCTTTCAAATAAATCCCTCCTTTATTCCTTTATTCCTAGTCTAGTCTCTGTTTCTATGTAGCCATTTAAGGCATCATGTCCAACCCCTTTTTGCTGGGAAATGCAGCTCCCAGGGTAACAGCCTGTCTCACTGCTGCCACAGCACACTGTACCCCTGTGCTCAGGGAAATTTGGCCATACTGCCTGGCTGGGAAGGGATAAATAACTGTGGGAACTGCTTATCCTGTGCTGTTGTTGCTGAGAACTGCCTTCAGCAGGCCAGCAGCCCCTCTGTCTCCCCATCCACACCATGATCTCAGTGATGCTGTACCGCTGGACAGAACACTGCCGTGCTCCCAGTGGTTTTCAGGGCTGGGGTTCACACGTGGTGTTGCTGCTGGTTGGCTTATTTCCATGTAATGCTAAAGAAAGCAAACAGACCCTGTTCAGCTGGCAGGGGAGTGTGCCCATTTGTGTCTCTCCCCAGCACTGCCATGACTGCGCTAATGCCCCATGAGAACCTGCTTTCTTGTTGTGAAACAGGAATGGGTGCTTTAGGACATGGTTTACTTTTTAAAGAAAAAGCTGGCTACTGCAGTTTTGCTCTATCTTACCTGCTCCCACTGATTATTTTCTAGCAGTTGGCTATGAATGACAGCATGCTGACCAGAATCTGGCAACTTGCTGAGCTGATTTAAGGAGCAGAGGTTGCCTCACTGAGAGCAACAGCCCTCAGCCACGGCACCCCTCACCTCTGTCCTGCTCTCTAGCACAGCCAATGCTGCTCAGGACCAAACCCCATGTATATTAAGACTTTCTATAACTTGCAGACTTGCTGCCAGGAAGATTGGACTGTGCATCAAATATATGCAATTGATTTTTTTGATTGTGCTAGAGAATGCACTTTGACATAATAATAATTATTATTATTATTACTTTAGGCTGGGAAAGACGGGCAGTGACTTATGTAACTGTGGAAAAACCCCAAGCTGAGAGACCTCCTGGCATCTCATGTCACTAAATGGAATCAAATAGCTGTGCTACCTCTGAAAATTACATCTGACAGAATTATTTTCTGTATATGTGTCCACCATAGAAGGGTTTTTACATAATATTCTTATCTAATGAATTGCCATGCTTAGCAGTTCAAGCCAGTTTGTTGGAAAAAGTTAGAGGTTAGAGAGGAGAAGTCTATTAAGGCAATAACACTAATAAGGGTCTGCAAGATCACATTTGAGTGAATGTAAATACAGGGCCTTTGAGATGAACAACTCAGAGGATGGAGGAGTGGCGCCGGCGGAGAGCGGCCTTTAGGGAGAAAGGCGAGCGTGGGTCTAAAGCGTTCAGCCCGTCCCTGCACTCCCACTGCAGCACCTGCCAGGCTCCCCACAGCCGCAGCTCCTGCTCCCGTCCCTGCAGCTCCCACTGCAGCACCTGCCAGGCTCCCCACAGCCGCAGCTCCTGCTCCCGTCCCTGCAGCTCCCACTGCAGCACCTGCCAGGCTCCCCACAGCCGCAGCTCCTGCTCCCGTCCCTGCACTCCCACTGCAGCACCTGCCAGGCTCCCCACAGCCGCAGCTCCTGCTCCCGTCCCTGCAGCTCCCACTGCAGCACCTGCCAGGCTCCCCACAGCCGCAGCTCCTGCTCCCGTCCCTGCAGCTCCCACTGCAGCACCTTCCAGGCTCCCCACAGCCGCAGCTCCTGCTCCCGTCCCTGCCCGGGGCCTCCTCCCGGACGCTTCCCGGGGCAGGTGCTGGCGCCAGGAGACACGGACACTGTGCTGTGCAGAGTGAAGTGGCATGGTGTAGCTGGGACTCAACACATTCATTCCGTGTCCCGCTTTAGCAGGCAAGGTGAGGGCTCCCTGCAGCAGAGAGGGCATTTCCCCCTCAAGGGCTTGAAAACTTGAGGTGTGCCCTGGGGACCTCTGGCAGGCACTAACGAGCCCTGAGGGAGGCTTTCTACTTGTACCCCTCACTTCCTCCCTCCTGAGAGAGCTGCCTGGGGAGAGAGATTCCTGAGGAGAAGGTTATGCCACCACCTGTCCTCCCACTCCCATCCTCTCCCAGCAACCACATCTTGCTGAAGGCTGGTGGAGGCAATGCAAATCAACATTTAAAAAAAGGCAGTGGCAAAGCTTGTGTAAAAGGGCAAAAAAAGAGACTGATTATTTCCTGATAGCCTTCTGTTTCCCACAGCTATACATTTGCAGAACATTTTGTAAATGATTCCTTTATGATGTGACTAAATGTAATTTGCATTTTCAAAGGGAAATACAAATCAAAGCCCAACAATGAAAGGGCTGGGATTGTGAGCTTTTAGAAGTGGCTACTGCATATCAAACCCAGCTACTTTTGATCAACATTTTTTGCTATGCATTTTGTGGAATGGCTACAGGATAATCAAATGAGCATTGTAATTACACTCCCATAATGTCAGTCATAATGCTCTGGGCTCCAAATGATCTGCTGTGACTTATATTTGGAATAATCATTAATGTTTCTATCAAAAATGACCACATTTCAGCCATTCTCTTAGTGCACCAATGAATGTAGTATCAACTGCACTTTTTCTGACACTGATCTCTATTATTCCTTTGGTTTTCCTTCTCTTCTTTCAATTTTTGTGGTCTTGCCAGTATGTGTCAAAGAAACAGTATCGGATAAGATCAGCCATGACCACTTTCAATTCAACATGCAGGATGCATTGACACCCAGCCTTTCCCAACAAGAAAATCAGAGCAAAGCACAAGGAGATACAAACATGTTAAATTAAAATGAGAAAATCTATTTCTCCTTGGAGAGAGAAAAAAGGAAAAAGATACTAATTGCATTGTGGAGGTATTTTATGGAGATGCTACAGTTGGTCTTACTAGAAACTGATTGTACATGTCAAATATTTAAACTTATATTTATTTTACAAAATCTGATTCTACCTATGAGAGCATAGTGTTAAAGTATTTTCATTAAAAAGGTACTCCATAAAAATTCATGTCCAGCAAACATGTGGAGGTCTAGCTATAATTAAATCTCCAAAATTGGCTATCCTTCTGCCTCTGTGTAAGAACAAGTGTGTCCTTGCTGGATTGCAATCAATAGCAGTTACCTGATTATACACCTTTTTATGTCTTGTATAGTAGTGTGAGGCACTAGAGGGTGACATGTGAACAAATAGATATGCTTGATCAGATCTTTTCAAGAAACACACCTTACAGGAGAGAGACAAACAATTAGTGTGTGTTATAGGTTACGGATTTACAATTTACATCATAAATCAATGTCTGATTATTTTAATACAAAATGTTTTTAGCTTTATTTTATTGCACTAATGGTTTCAATAACACACTATAATTTGCTCACATGAAGAGGTGATTGGACAGCTCTTACAGAAATTTTTAATTACTGTCATTAGTGGCTGCAATCTTATTCTTTTCTATGGAGCTAAGATACGTGTTATTGCATTGTGCTACGGGTGCTTTGTGGTCACAAGAATCCAAACTCTCCCTTTCCTCTTAAATGCTTGCATCCATAAAGACATGCAAGTCTCATCACAATTGATACTAGCATCACACAAACATTAACTAATGTATCCATATGCTATTTTAGGCAGGTGTCGTGGTGCATCCCCACCCTTGGGCCATACTGTGATCTCAGAAACACTCACTGAGGCTTGGCCATGACAAACACCACCTGGGCTAAGCTCCTCTTGAGTTTATCAAAAACACTGCCTGCTGCCAGGAGCTTATGCTTTCTAGTGTGGCTCTTTTTAACAAACAGCCTTGAAAACTGATTTTTTTTTTGCCTGAATAACAACCCAAGTGGAACAACATTTTTGTTACCAGAGTTTCAAGAAAATTACTGACCCAAATTGTGGCCAAGATGGAAAATTAGTATAGCTAAAGCCAACTCTTTTGTGACCCTATAAAGAGCAGTCCTAAGTGAGACCCTTTGAGCCCTGCTGGACTGCAGCAGGCTGTGACCAGCACCTTCCCGAGTTGGGCCTCTCAGAGCTAGCCAACTCTCATGTTTGCCATACTTGGGGGACCACCACCGATTGCCAACAACGGAGCCTGGGCTACCTCCACTCCTTGAGACTCAACCCTTTGCCCACTGAGAAGATGCAAAGGCATCTGATGTGAGTACTTTGCTGAATTCAAAGGGAATTTCTGAAATGTACATACCTTGTATGTATGTATGTATGTATTCCCTTGGGTCTGTGTGTGAGTGTGAACATGGTATAGCAAAAGTACTATGAATGTTGCTCTCCTAGATTAAGTACTTAAGATTTGTAAGTAAGCTAGGCCTATTACTGCGTTTCTGATGTGTTACAGTAAATTCTGTAAGAATCTTTTGTTAAATTGCTTACATTAAGCTGTCATTAAGTGCTGTTAAGTTTAAGTGCCATTAAAACTTTTAGACCTAAACTGTCATTCAAGTGTGGGGCTAAGTTTGTCAAGGAGGTCCATTCTGAACTTTGTGACTCAATGGGAGAGTCTCCCTTATTCTTTTTATCCCTATTCTTTCTCAGCCTTACCCTTTTTTCATGTAGATAATTTTTGGTTGATTTTAGTTTTAGATTGACTTTAGACTTCAGTACAATTTTTCTCTGTGTGCTTTAAGCATCTAGTAAGTAGTAGAGTGAACCTTGCCAATGAACTTCGTCATGCTTTCACTTTTCTATTAAACCTGCTTTTGCCAATACCTTTGCCAGTGATTCTTTGATTGCCCCAAAACACTCATTCACAACAGCAGGTAAAAGCATATACCTCCAATTTAAAAAAAAAAAAAGGGAAAGAAGCATAACGTGTGTTGAGCATAGTTAAGATAGGAACTGTGTAGGAGAGCCAGGGACAGGGCAGTAGGAGTCCTGCCTCCAGAGAATAAAGCTGTGTTACAATGCTGACAGCCGAAATCTGCAGGGTGACATGGAGGACAGCACTTGTCCTTTTTCCCAGCAGACCAAAGGTCACATCTATTGTTTCTGACAATGGAGGTCTGTGTTCTTGCTACTGCCTGAAGCTCCTACCATGTAAACAACTTTGATTCCCCCAGATAGAGGCAGAAAGCATTGCATGCTCAAACTACTGCATGTCCCTCCAATTCCCTTGGTATGTCTTCCAAGGGCTGCTACCATGTAGTGACAGCTCATTTCAAGGACAGACGAGACCTTAACAGACTATTTTATTGAAAACACCTGATAAAATACTCCAGCTGATCTTTGCTGACACGTGAGCCCTGAGGGGTGAGCTTGCTGGTAGTACTGTATGGGCTGTGCAGGACCCTGACGGGGGGACTGAAGGGCAGGGATGTTTTCCTCCACTCACATTAACCTAATTTAAATGTGGTTGAAAATGCAATGTTCACCTGAGTTCAGCTTTGTGTGTCTTCAGCTACTGTTAATAGACAGATGTAGGGGACATACTTGGTGTTGCCTATGTCTTGACAAACACAGAAAAACCTTTTCCATCATGGTAAAGCCAGTTGGTAAGTTTGTTCTGCCCATCCACTGAGGACATCTGGGCCCTGCAGGGCAGAGCAGGGGCATGCAGGCCGTGAAGGTGACAACAGGGAAATCACAGTGTCACAGGTCACAGCAACCATCTCCTGAGTTACAGACCTTCATTTTCTGGTACCCTTGCTGTGTGCTGTAGGAAGGGAAGCCTCTGCCCTTCATATACATCCCACCTCTCTTTACCCTTTTGTCTTGGTTTGAGACAAAACCCAGGGGAGAAATATCCCCCGATAGAAAGCAGGATTTCAATCACCCCTCCCCCCACCAGGTTCGGGAAAAAGAAATATTTCCTCGGAGGAAAATGAAGAGGGAAAAACTATTTATTTAACAAAACACATAGAGAGAGAAAAAAACCAAGAAATGATAATAATGCTAAACAATAAAATCTCCTGCTTGGGAAAGGGAAGGGAAAAAAAAAAAAACCTGAAGAAGTCCTTCCAGCTTTGATCTTTCTCGCTGAGTCGACCTGGGGAATTTTCCCCCCACCAAACCAGTGGAGAGGATCCACAGAGGGAAGCCAATTCTCCCAGTGAGGTCTTCCGAGGTTCTGATGCTCCAAGTCCAGAAGAAAAAGAGAAACCAAAGTCCCAAAAAAAGGAAGGAAAAAAAACTTCTTCTCTCTCTTCTGCTCGAAGGAAAAGAAAAAGAGACCGAGACGAGAGAAAAAACACTCTTGCCAGCAAGCATCCCCCACACCTGACCTTGAACAAAGATTACTGCGGACTGTTTTTTTTTCCTCCCCTCTCAGGCACAGACAGGCATAAAATTCATTTTCTGGGCATAAAGCAGACGATATAGGATATATCATACACCATAAAAATCACCCCAAGACACCTTTCCTGCTCCCTTCTTCCCAGTCATCTGTAAAACAAGTGAGCTGATATACACAATTTTCAATAAAATAATTATTTTTCACATATTAAAAAAACCCCTGACAATTCACGAAATGTCCTGTATGGACTCCCCACAAAGTCTCTGCTCTGGCCTATCAATTTGAAAGCCATTTGACTACATATGTAGTTTGAAGATTTAAAGAATGCTGTTTGTATTAAGCATTAAATGGAAAATTAACTGCAGTCTGAAGTTTTGCTTCAGATAGTGCCATCAGTACTCCGTAACGTTTCATATGATGCTCTTAAAGGCTGTGAAGGTTGACTACTTCTCTAGTAAAATTCTGATAATTGTGATCCAAGATGTTAAGGGCTTTTACGGTTGATAAACTGGATCTCTTCTTCCGTGTAAGTTAAAAAAAAATATTTGTAGATTTCTTTCTCTGAAAGAAGTAAAACTACATCAAAATTCAAAAAACATCCCCATCCTCCCAACTGAGCTGTCTTGTTTGGAAGCCATCTGGGTGGCAATCCTCCACTAATGTGGATTTAGAGGAATGGAGTGTCGTCTGGTCTCTGGAGAACTGATTTAGTTCATCTGCTTTTGTGTGTGTGCTGAGAAGCCAGCAGTGCAGGTAAGTATGTAATTATGGGCTTATTTAAAATGGAGATTCTTTTATATGACAGATTGCAGCATGCACAGGAAGAATAATGCCCGCAGAAAATAGAACACCTCTGTGAGGGCTCTTGTACTCTATTGTGCTGTAGCCTATTTACAGGCTTTGGCTCAGAGATGATTCGTGGTTTGCCTTACACGGGCACAGGTTTGCAGGTGCACGGGGCCTCCTCCGTCCAGCCCATTGCGGCAGGGACTCGCTGCTGTCAGGGAGGCACCTGGAAATGCTGAGCAGCAAGAGTTACACTGGTATTCAGCCCTGCTCAAACCACAGGATAAACAGAGCATTATAGCAAACACCAGGGCCACAAATCCCATATACCTTCTTCAGGCCTTCTCCCGTTACTACTGCTGCCAAATACCGCGTAGCAGTTACTCTGCTGTGTTTAATGGCTGCACTTGATTTAACGTGCTGTTATACGTGTTACCAAAAATGGTTTTAAATGACTGATCTATTTTCTTCTGGCCCGTCTTCAAATAGTATTTTGATTGCAAAGGTCAAGGCAGCCAACTTTGTAAAATTCTGTTGAACTGCTGTTACCCGAGGAGCAGAGGCGTCACCCACAGCCTCACTCCTAACTCATCTCGCTTATCGGTGGGGCCCTGGTAAGCGACCCTCCATTCCCCATGGGACTGGGGCAGGCTGCGCGCTGCGGGGTGAGTGCTCTGACACACGGCACTTGTACTGCCCTGCTTGGCAGGCGGTGCTGGGTGCGGGCACTGCCGGGAGCAGCCAGGGCACACACCCGTGGCTTTTTTTCGTGGAGAATCCCGACTGCCCCTGAAAACTGGCAGGTTTGGGGGGTTAATTTCAGAGTGAAGCCAACCTAGGTTTGGAATATAAGATTATTTTTTAAAAAAAGAGCTCGAGATCGCGAGGGCTTCCCAGCGGCCCCCGGCTAGGCACGAGTGGGCGCGGCCCCCTTCTGCACCCGAGTCCCGCCGCGTTCCGCCCGGGAGCTTTTCGCGCCACGGTCCAGGCCCTTGCAGATCCACAAACCCCACAACGCGAATAAAAAAAAAAAAAAAAAGGGACCTCCGCACTGGTCCCTTCGGGGACATCGCGGAAGACGTGATGAGCTTCTCAGCAGACGTGGGCGGGCGTGGGGCGAGCATGCCGGGTGCCCGAGTCCGCGGGGGTGTGCGTTGCATCTGCCAGGACGCGGACGGCAACGCGGGAAAGGCGCCGCCGGGCCCCGCCCCCCGCGGTCCAGCCGCTTTGGCGCGAACCTTCAG
>VZTN01013609.1:47097-76910 GCA_013400515.1 Erpornis zantholeuca | reverse complement strand
AGTGTCTGCGAGCCCCTGGCCGCCCCGGGTCGTCCGGGCTGGGCTGTCCCGTGCCTGAGGGCCCCGGTGCGGACCGTCCCGGCGCGGTGCGGTGCCCCCGGCTGCGTGCACCCTCATCTGCGGCGGGAGGCACCAGAAACCTCCCCTTTTGTGTCTGGGGCCGGCCGGGCCGAGCCGCTGCTGGGCGCTCGGCGGAACTGTGAAACGAAAACTCGCAGGCAGAGCGGTGCTGGGGAGAGGACGGAGGGCTCCAGGTTGGCCCGGACAGCTGCTGTTTAAACCCCATCTGTCCAGCGTTTGGTCCGGCCGGGGCCAGCGCTCATGACCGAGGCCGCACCTCAGTGTGGGTGCTGGCCCCTGGCATTGATGCCACCCTCGGGGGATAAAATGGGTCACTGCCAGTAAAAACATTTCTGGGGAAAGGAAAACCTGAAGCCCATAAGAAAAGGGCTTTCAAATCGGTGGCGAAATGAACAAAACAGCTAGCTGCTTTGTCTAGAACAATTGTTTCAAATCTGTGGGTAGGATTCTTTGGCCCTTTCTTAAGAACCGCAGAGTATTTAGTGTTTGTCTCAAACTGAAAATAATGAATGCATCAAAGTAGATTTACAAGTACTTTTCCTGTACTTGCACTTTTTTCGATTGCTGGCTATGATGACTGGGGAATGACATGATTTATGTGCTTATTTCCACTTTTCTATTTGCCTAAAAGAAGTATTCTTAAATACTGAACAAAACCCATCTATAAGAATGATCAGAACTGTATCAAAGTAAAAACTATTCTCATTCCTAACTCTGAGATTTATTTCAAAGCTGGTGTTTGTTTTCTGACTTGCATTCGATGTTGCCAAACATCCTAAAATTTTCAAACCTCCTAAACGTCAGTAAAAAGTTGCTCTTAAAAGCTACTATGCTGCAGTAGGTCTCTTCTTAATGGTGTTACTGTTGTCCTTTTGTAGCGCCGAGGCTGTTCCGGAAGGAGAAACTTCAGAGCCTTTCGAAATACGAAACTGATTCCCATGGAAACATCCTCATCCTCTGATGACAGTTGTGACAGTTTTGGTTCTGATAATTTTGCAAACACAGTAAGTACAGTACAAGAACAAATAATTCCGTATGTGCAGTACTAGTAAAGCTTACAAAAATGTAAAGTTGATAAAGCTAGTGAATGTTTTGTGCACAATTAAACTACTTGCTCTGCTTATGTTTTGTATAGTATAGTATAGTTTTTTATAAACCTATGCTCTATGCTGTAATTTCATTTCATTCTTTACTTGTGCTTCTAGGTGGTAATTGTTTGAAACAGATTAGCTATCAATTCTAGCCTTTGAAATGTCACGTAACCTTATGTGCCTGGTAATTTGCAGCTGTGGTTCTGAAACCCTTTGTGAAATGCCCTAACTGTTTTTTTTTTCTTTATTAAAAAGCTATTTGCTTCTACTGCACTTGTAAATGTTAATAATTTTCTGTACAACTTTAGTTAAAGGATATTTTCTTTTTTGTAGAAATGCAAATTTAGATCGGAAATTAAAGAAGAACTGGCAAAAATTTTTCATGAAGCCTCTGATGATGAATCTTTCTGTGGCTTTTCAGAAAATGAGGTTCAAGATGCATTGGTAAGACAGTTGATTCTAGTTTGCTATTTTACTTTTGAATTCTTACACATTCTTAATTGGAAAATAGTGCCAGCTTCAGCCTGAAAGTTCAGTTTAATGTTTCAGAAAGAAGCATCATTTCATTTAGTAAATAGTCTTAAGTAGCCAAAGTTCAGTTTTGTTTTTGTCTCCATGCAAAGCACTCAAAATCCTGAGCTTTTAAAATTGTCCATATGTATTTTGAAATATATCTCTTTAAACTGTCCTTGCTGGATGTTACTCTGTTGGACCCTAACAGAGGAAACCCCTGGTTTCCTCAATATGGAATGTTAAGCTAGCCTGTGGACTCCAGCAAACCTCAGAAAAATTTCTGTGTGTCTTGACATGCAGTCAGATCTTCACTCGTGGTGTAACAGGGAATGCTGTGTGTCTTTCAACAGTAGAGAAATAGTGATAGGTGGTAAAATCTGCCTTCCTGCTTTTCCTTGACATCAGTGCAAGATCAGTTTTAGTGCTTAAAGAGATCAGTGGTTGATATTCAGAAGAGAAATTGTAGTAGCACCACATTTGGCAAAACCAGGTTTGTCATAACTTCAGAACGTGCTGAGGAATGACTAGAAAAGAAAAATGTCTAATTGGAAGAAGACATGTCTGAGTTAAAACACAGTAGTAAAGAGAATAAGTAGGAGACAAAGCTGGAATAGATAAGTAGAAAAAAGAATTGATAACTACACATAATGTGCAACCAAAATCACATACCTGCTTAACAAACACCCTGTGTAAATAAAAAGGGCCATTTGATGTCCACTGTTACTTCTGATCAAAATAAGACTGTCTTATTGTGTCTAAAAAGAAAAATCAAAGCTTACTGCAAAATAAGCTTTTAACTAAATAATTTATGTCTTCACTGAGCCATTGGTTCTAGGAGAATTTGTAAGCCAAACATCAGAATTCGGAGATTAGAAAATAGTGGGATTTTAATTATTTCATTGGCTGGCTCTAGAAGGAAGTTCCCATTTTTTATCATTGGTACTGTAAAATGACTGTTCTTGACAGCTCACAAAATTGGGTTTGATCTTGTGCAGAGAACTGCATAGTGGCTTTTTTTGCAGCCAAATGCTATATGTAGCAAAATTGAGCCCTTTAAAGGCAGCTCTCTTTCTCACACCACACACACAAACTTTTTTTGCTATTAGACCTGCAAGTGACAGCTAAGACTGCTGCAACTGGACCTACACTCCCTTTTCTGCGATGTTTGGCATGACTGTGTGGGTCTCCCTGAGAGGTTTTTATCCCCCTGTGTCCCCCTCCCGCTCAAAAATGCACTAAGAACACTAGGACTGATGTCTGGATTTCAGCCAGGTAGCCTCTTAAACCACTCCCAGACAAAATAACGACTGTATTTACCTGCAGAGCAACTCTCCTGAATTTACATGCTTCCGCTCTGGTTTGTTAACAGAAATTGGAATCGGATTCAGAGGAGAATGATACAAGTGCTGAAAGTGAGATAGATCAGAGAGGCCAAAAATGCCCTGTTCCTCTGAAAGTAGTCATGAGGTTTCCGCTTCGAAGATCAGAGAGGAGGAAGGGTGAGATGGAACCTGTTCCTGAAACACTGATGCCTGCTCCAGATTCAGACTCTGACACTGAAGAAAATGGTGCTATGTTTTTAGAAAAAAGAGCTTTAAACATAAAGGAAAACAAAGCAATGGCAAGTACTCAGTGTCTCCTTGGGGACTCTCCCTTTTTCCCCCTTCCCTTTCGGCTCTGTTTAAATTCGCTGTAATGGGAACTACATGAATGCATTAAGACGAATTTGCATTCCTAAAATATAAATCTGATACTTTACATTTACTGGCATATGAAAAAAATCCATGGGCTGCAAGCCTAACAACATAATAAGTTTGAGCATTTCCAAATTACTTGCAGTCACTAAAACATAAATAAGACATAAATGTAAAGAGTTGAAGAGTGACTGCATTTCCTATAAGTAATTGTACTTTTAGCCAATTGCCCTGGTAGTCTGTAATAGCACATAAATACCCTTTTAAGGCTCTGCTTCATTTTTCTTTCTCTTGCTAGCTTGCAAAACTAATGGCTGAGTTGCAAAATGTTTCTGGTATCTTTGGTGGGAGAAAATCGTTGCCAGCTGTCAGTCATGTGAGTATAAACTTACTGTATCTGCCTAGAAGGTTTCTAAGAGTCAAATTCTGACAGAGTCAAATTCTGACATTACAAAGCAGGATTCTCAATGGGAAAACTTAATAAACCGTGCAAATCAAAGTCCAGTTAGAATTTTATTGCTTCCTAAAACAGGTATTCTCATTGTGTAATTCTCCTTTGATTTGCCACAGTATAAAGCAGAACAGATTAATTTATAAAGGTTAAGTGTCTCCACAGGCCAATAAAACTAAACAAGGTGCTGTGTAAATATGCGTTTATACAAAGGCTGGAGATAAGGAGGCCAGCTCAGACTTTGAAGCTCAGACCTGAATATTCTGTGAATTTTGAGACTTGGAAAACACCTGGCATTTAGCCTAACTTTAAAGAAGGTTGGGTTGTGAATGAGCAGTGTAATTAATTTCACTGCTGATGTATTTGTAAGCTGGGTGAAGATTAGAACAACGCTAAAAATCGCAACTCCCCATAGATGTGGGTTCTGCTGCTTTGACATTTCTCAGTGACTAGCAGAATGCTTAAGGTGAACTTGCACAGGATCTTCTTACCTTGTGTTTTCTGATTGGGACAGGGATAGATATGTCTGGAAAAGGCAGGAGGAAGGCATCTTTAGGGGAGGAATTCAGTACGGACTGGAGCTGTCTGTTTTCACCTGTTTCATTAGGGGCTTTTTAACCTTTAGCAGGGACCAAAGCGACTTCCAAGGCGTTCCTTGCCCAAATGTGCCTTGAGGAGGAACCCAGACCGAAGTTCTCGGCCTCACACGAGGTCCAGGTCCTTGATTGAAGGTCCTCCTACTCTTGTACCAGAAGAGGAAGAAGATGACCGTTACATTTTAGTGAGAAGAAGAAAGGTGTCTGATGAATACCTGGAGGTATGATGAAGGTCTAGTTTTCCTGTTGTGGGTTTTGAGGGTGGTTTTGTATCCCTTCAAGAGGACAGCAATTCATAGAGAGTTAATGAGGTTTATCAGTATGCCATGACCTTGGAAGAAGTTAAAAAATAAGGCATTTTGTATGTGTTCTCCTTTTCCCCACCCTTGTTCTTGAAAAACTGCTTCCACTTGCAGTCCAGCAGGAGTGAAGCAAGATCAGTAGCATTGCTGCACACCAAAGGTGACAGATCAAGTGAGGGTGCTAAAGCTGCATCCATATCATACGTCTGTACAAAGCTCTCTTACATCTTGCTTAAATATATGATGGGTGTTTGAGACTTCAGCATTGCTGTGAAGGTCCTTAGCTTTGTGTAGCTTTTGCTGAAACTAATACTAAAGGTATTGTGTCTTTGCTATTCAGCATGAAGCCCGTACTCCCAGGAGGGGTCACCGTGGTGCCGTGGCTTTTCCACATGTCGTGCGCCCAGTTGAGGACATAACAGTGGAAGAGCTGGATAATATTTGTGGATCTGCAAGAGAAAAAGTATATAATAGGGCCATGGTAAGTGTATTCCAACTTTGTGAAATGTATAGTTTGTGAAGTCATTTTTTTGTTGTACCGTGTTTGTGTTTTAGCATCAAATAGAGCACACTCCCTCTCGCTAAGAGAGCGGATGTGATTTTTGGGAGAAATAGGTCTGAGATCTTGAAATGTCCCTTCTTATTTTTGCCTGAATTTGTAGAATGGCCTTTACCAAGCTAATTAGCTTGCTGACACTCTGGAACAACTGTAATAACCTAAGTGATGCCAGCCAGGGAGAGTGATTACCAGACTCTGAAGATGCAGTGTTAAAACAGTCTTGGTTCAAACTTGTAAGGTGGCTTTCTGTTTCAGGATAAGCACTGCTAGCTGCCAAAGAGATTTTGTTCAATGCCTTATTCACCTAACAAAAATGCCATCTTAAATGTCTTGTTTCTTTTTCCTGTGTTCTAGGGATCCACCTGCCATCAGTGCCGGCAAAAAACCATAGACACCAAGACAAATTGTCGTAACCCTGATTGTGTAGGAGTGCGGGGCCAGTTCTGTGGGCCCTGCCTCCGCAACAGATACGGGGAGGATGTCAGAACAGCACTGCTGGACCCGGTAAGACAGTGCTCAGGGGTGGTTTATAGTGCCTGACTTGCACAGCCACGGGTGTTGATCACTGACAGCAGGAGTTTTCACAGAACTGCTTACAGTGCTGTAGTACATCATGCAGTCCTGGCTTGATTCACCCTGAATCACAGAACTGTGTTGTGTAGAACTTGTATTTACTACTTCTGTAGTGTTATTTGCAGGAGTAAAGTATAAGAACAGCAGCCAAATTCTTGTGTTTGTGCATCAGAACAGTGTTTTCTGTTGCCTTGGATTAGTGCTTAATGCCCTATGGCGGACAAAGTGCTGCTGTTGTGGGCTGTGATGTAGGAGTTAAGCAGAATGGTTATGTGGTAATGTGCAAGGCAGGCAGCAGAGAGTTTAATCCCCTGCAGACTGAGGAATTTGTAGTCTTGCACTGGTTTAGACAACTTTATGCAGTGCTGATATTCACTGCAGAACTCAGTGTGGAGCAGGGCACTCTTGTAAGTTGTGGGTGTGAGTTATATCTGGCATAGCATCTCAGCTGAAAGGGGTTGTTGTTGTCTCTCTTTGTGTAGACATGGAGGTGCCCACCATGTCGTGGGATCTGCAACTGTAGTTTCTGCAGACAGCGAGATGGCCGATGTGCCACAGGTGTCCTGGTCTATCTGGCCAAGTACCACGGCTTTGACAATGTCCATGCCTACTTAAAAAGGTGAGTGAGTATGCCATTGTGTCTGTGGTGTGGTTGCATTCAGTGAGATAAGCATCTCAAAAGTGGAGGGCAGAGATGTCCACATCCTGGTTCATCAGGTGACTCTAAAGATTAGTCTGTGTTGCCTCCAGAATCTGAGATTTTGCCCTATGATTTTTCTGATACCCTTTTTCTGGTTCTTAACTGAAACAAGTGATACATCTACTCTGCCTTTTAGCTCTCAACCTCAGTGTGTATTGTCAGGGCTTCCACTAATTGATCTAAAGAGTTTTCAATCTTTTACTACAAGCTGATTCATGTTTTTACTTGTCTTTCAGTCTGAAACAAGAACTTGGAATGGAAGACTGAAGCTGTGACTGCTTTTAAATTACATACTCTTTCACCAACGTCATATTATTGCCTGCAGTGAATTGTTTAATCAAATGAAATTACAAAGTGCCTTCCCTGCTTTCCTCTCCTTTTGGGTAAAAAAGGATAAAAACCTTTCATTTCTTTCAGTATAAATCATAGTTGGGAAAGCTATTAAGGTCTTTGCCCACAGGCCATTGTTTTCTCTTTTTTCAAATCACATAGCATCAGTCCTTGTTTTCATGATAGTAACTTGTTTTTTTTGTCCTGAAAGGAGATGGGGCTTTAAGCCATTAGTTTCACTCATGGAGCAATCTGTACTGCAGGTTTACATATGCTCCAAAATTGGTCACAAAAAGATAGCGATGTTCTGAAAATCTGGGGCAGTTTTCTCCACAGAACCAAGCAGCCAAGTTCTGCAATACAGACACTTTAAGATCAAATGGAATTGTAGAATTCTCTGAAACGACAGCATCTTCTTAAATTCAAAAAGGGAGCCCTATAAGCTGCAGCTGAGCAGTCTCCAAGCACTATTATTTGGTTTTTTAGAGTACTAAAAGTTCACCCTGGCCATTTCAAGGGAGATTCTCTGAATTAAAGAATGCATCAGAAGCTGTTTGACTTGGCACTTTGTGGTTTTGCTGAGATGAAAGAAGGGCCACTGTTGAAAGCTTCCACAGCACTAGCATTGCCTACTGGTGAAGTGATGTGAATGTACTGGTATTCACTGTGTAGTGACCACTGTCTAAAACAGAATGCTTCATGTGTTAAATTACTCTTTTGGTGGACTCCCTTCTCCCTGTTCTTGCTGCAGCTGCAGAACTGCTTTGCAGAGTCTGCAGTGGTCCTGGGGAAGAGGGATACCTCCAGACCAGGGCTGGTGAAGCAGAGGGGTGGCAGTTCATGTGGCTGTTGCCCAACTTCAAGTGGATGAAAGGTGGTAACTTGTTGAATTTGGTTATCAGGAAAAGGGGCAATGCATGTTTCTGTATCTGGCTCCGTGTGACTGTGGAAGGTTCTTTCATGTGACATTTGTGAAATGTAAGTACCGCAGAAATGGAGCCGAAGAATTCTGATATGCTGAGTATGTGGGGTCTCCTGTACTCAGTGTTGTAGAAAGGAAGGTGCCATGAAAATTGCATCCAGAGAACCACAAAGTGTGAAAATGTGCTTAGTTCGGTTATGGAAACTACTGTGTTAGCTCTGTGTAAGGTTTAGAATGTAATGTTATAAATAATGTACAGTTGAATAGTAGAAGAATCATTGTGGGTTTACACGTCTCTGCTTGCACAGTTATTGCACTGTGTGTATAAAAAATGATCCACAGTTCATACCTTTCTGGGAATTGCATCAATGTGTGTGGGAGGGGAAGAGAGAGGAGTTTAGAAACAACAGATATTTATGTCTCAGACTTGCAGTTCTGTTTCATAAATCATCTCTCCTATTGAAAATCTCCTGTCCTCTCTTCATCTGTTTTTATAGTGTGAATAGCTGTGCAATCTGAGGTGTGGAGAGTGCTCTTCCCTCTAGGTACATTTTGTGAAGAAGGAACTCATTTTAGAAATACATTTTCTGACAGATAAAAGTGGTAGTTTTTTTTTTTCTCTCCTAATTGCTTGGCTTGCCTTCTGATTGCTAGAGTGTGAAAGTACTGTGCTAAAAGCAGACCCTTGTGTTATATTACAGAGACCTCTATATTTAGATTTACTCAGACCTACACTGTTCTGTACAAATTTTTTTATTTTGAAAATAAAGATTTTCAGCTTTAGAATATTTTTATCTCTGAACTGTTTTTAAAAACCTGTTGGAGCTGTACTTCTATTTTACCACTTTCAGGTGAACTTATGCTGCGAAGTAAAGGACTTGGTTTGTTCCCATCATACCTGGGGGAGCAGTGGGACTTGAACATCTTATTGTCTCTGGCCCTGTGTTCCTGAACGAGGCTTGCTCTGATATTCATGCTGCTTGGATTGAATTGTTTGGTACCTGGTGACTAACTTGTGATGGTCAAAATACAGAGTGCTTAGTTCAGGCTCAATACAGGCTCTGGCATGTGTGCTGTGTGCTTACCCTTCTGCTTTTTCTCTACTTTTTTTAAAACCAGATGCCTACATCCTGAGCTGACAAGGATGAGGATAAAATTTTGGACACAAGTTGGAGTAATGCGGCTGCCATTTAAATTTATTTATTTATTTATTCTTTTACAAACAAGCTCTTAAGTAGCTTTTCAGGAGCTCTTTCCTGGAGCAGAGAATTACCTGAGGGGCCTTGATTGCAGGCTGATGGTGAAAACTGGTTTTGACACTTGTGCTGCTTTTGTGCCCTGGGTCTAGAGACAGGAGTTGTATGAGGCCATGGCAGAAAGTTATACAAAGCTGGTATTTACAAATTGTGTTTATGTTTTACATGATTTTGAGGTGTCTCAATACACCACTTTCCCCATGCCCCTCTACCACAGCTACTTAAGTGCTGCTGATGTGGACTTGAAAAATAGTTAATGAGCTTATGGTTAATAAGTGCAGTGAATGAGCAGCAGTTTAAGAAACTTGAGGGGAAAAGGTCCTGTCAGCTTTGAAAACCAAAGATATATGGAAATAGAGTACCACTGTGTAAGGAAGAACAAAAGAATGGTTCATGTGTGAGGTAGAATGACTACTGATTATTGAGTAAAGGCTGCATGAGTTGGCATTCCCTCACTACTCAGATTTGGAGCCAGGTGATCTTGTGCATAAACATAAAACTTTTTTTTTAAACCTGGTATATTAATTTATAATGAATATATAGTATATACTGATTAAATTTGCCAGAGCTTCCTTATTATCAGAAGACATTTTTAGGCTGGTATATATTAATGTGTATGTCATTCGCTTTTTCCCCATTCCACTTGCTTTTTAGTTAAGCCAAACATTGAAGCATTAGGTCTCTTCAAATCTTGAGAAAAAAAAATTGTGTCTTCCTAAACAATTAAATTTCTTTTCATTATATGTAAGTTAATAAACCAGCCTGGCAGTGTTACTTCACAGGCTGAAGTAGCATACAGTACACATTGCAGAGCAGCACACTTGGCTGCTTAACCAGTTATATTGGTGTAGGGAACTGCAATGGAATTTTAACTTTGGGAACTATCCCTCTTCCTTCCTGGCCTCGGGTGCTGGTACACCTTCATTTTGTCTGCCAGCAACTTAAAAATGTATTTTGAAGAGAAAAGCATAGAGATGTTAAAGAATGATTTGAAGTGTTTCAGGGTAAGGGAACACCGCTGACTTTGAAACCATCCGTAATACACAGTGCATCTGAAACTTTTGGCAGGAGAGTCACCCGCTGACCTCTGCTGGCATAATCCAGTTTGTTCTCTTATGCTTTTTTGTGAGTGCAGCTCTTGCATGGCTAATGGTGTGAGTTAGTGGGGAGATTTTGGAAACACTGCCTACTGTTCTTTCACATTCTTGGCGTCTAAAGCAACTACAAGTCAGTAAAAAGATAAAACTGTCAAATAGAGGCTGGTCAATCTATGGGGTCCTAAACACCAGCACCCAGATAACTTGGGCTTTGTTGTAGATGCATGTGAGTCCATGGGCTACGAATGCCAAAGAGAGAGAACAGCACCACACTTGTATGGCTGGGTCTCACTCTCGTTCCAAAAGACCCACTCTCGTGGGTCTCCTAAAAGGGTGTCAAAACCCAATGAACCATTTGGATGTGGGAAACCGTAAGGGAATTGTATGTTTGAACTCAAAAATGCAGTGATCAGTGCTAGAGGTAGGAATGCTGAAAAGGGAAGGTGAGAGGGGGACTAAGAATCCTCTTCTGACTGAAACTTGTAAGAAGTGGTTACTGAATCTGTATGAAAATACATCTAGAGTACAGAGATACAGTCATATTAAATCAGATCTTGTTGCTGTTTGGTACAGCTAGAATTGATCAAGTTCTTGTTGCAAGGATGGCAGATGATTCTGTTATGTGAAAAAAATAAACCAGAAGTCATGGTATGGTCATCATACCCCATGGTATGGGGCAAGAAGGTATTGCATCTCTCTCTCGTAGTAGTACTTTGTTAGTTTTTGTACTGATTGCTTGGACTACGGGGAAAAAAAATCAGTTTAAGTGTAGCTCCAGCTGCGTTGATACCTACTGATAGTCTTTCCCTTGGAATATGTCTACAGGTAAAACTTAAATAGTTCTGAAAGCAGATATAAAATGTAACTGAAATTGCAGATTTGTATTTAGACTCAAGCTAGCTTTATATCCTTTCCTGTCTCAATATAACTGCAGGCACTGAGAATGAAATTACTGTGTCAAGAGGTGTAAGTAACAGAAGCCTATGGGAACCATTCTCATTTTCTTTTAATCACATGCACAATAACAAAGCAACCCTACTAAGCACTCCTTTTGGCCTTCCCTTACCTCTTTTTAGCTTCAATATCCAAGTAAAAGTGGTATGTTTGTGAGTTGTTACATAAGCTTCACAACTGACTGACACTAGGATTGAGGGTGAGCGCTCTCCCACAAATAAAAATTGTTACTGTTCATGTTTTCAGAGAATTTGCAGTTATGTCTCCTCTCTGGATATCCAAACAAACTCCTGTTTCAAAATAAAACTACTGGAAAGACTATACTGCATATTTAAACATTTTAGACTTGAGAGATATTTAGATGGTTTCTACTTAAGTATATACCTGAGGTAAAACAAGTTCAAGCAGTGTCCACCATTTTGTTTAACACCTTGGAGGTTCACCATTTTTAGGTGTGCTCTAAAGTTCCAGATACAGAGGCTTAGCTATGTTTCTACTCAAATGTGAATGAACACAGGCACTCTTATCTTACACGATTCTCTTCTTATACAGCTTATTAGCAGAATTTAGCAGTAGGAAGGATTCTATTTCTTAGTGCTTTTGTGCTGTGTATTTTTTTTTGTTGTTGTTGGGTGTGTTGGGGGGTTGGTTTTGGTTTTGGGTATTTCTTTTTGAGGCTAGTTGTAATGTGAATACAAGTGATAACAGTGAATCATCAGGAAAAAAAACCCTTTGGAAATAAGCCAGAGTCAAAATCTTTTCTCGTGCTCTGTTCAATCTGCTTCCTCTTTAAAAGAAAACTTTCACATTAGCAGAAAAATAAATGCTTAGCCAGAGTTCTTTTTGTGTCCCTTTCAGCAGGGAGAAGGGAATGAGTGTGCTGAGCTCAATGCCCATGCTGGCTTCCTCCTGCCGTGGAGAGTTTAAACTCTAAAGCTTTTTCTTCCCCCTTTATTTCTCTTTCCATTTAATTCTTATGAAAAAGTTGTGATGTTACAATTTTAGTATTGGAAACCAAGCACAGAGTTTTGTTGTGAGGAACTGAAATGCTTTGATGTAATCCTTTTTTTTTTTTTTCTGGAAGAAGTAACTTCCAGTTTTTAAGTGGTTGGTGTGGCTAGAAAACAGCATCTATACTACAGAGCTCTGAAAACACCTCCAGTAAATAAAAATATACCTGTATATATGATGTCTATGTGCCCATTACAGAATACAGATACAGTGTCCTGTCAAAGCTTGCTGGTATGATCTTAAACAAGCCACTTTTCCTGTAGCTGCAGGACCAAAACCACATTCACTCACATAGCTAAAGCCTCCTTTGGAAAAAAATTAACACTTGAATGTTCTTAATGTGATTACAATTAATTTTCATCAAGATGTGCAGACTTACCCACAGCAAGGAATAATGCTTTTCTGTTTTGTTTTTTTTTTCTGTGTACCTACTAAGCACAGGCTGGAGACACACCCTTTCTCCTTGCAAACAGAGTTAATTTATTTGTTTGACATATTCCCTAGTAAGTATATTTTACATTATAGCTGATGCATGGGAATTGAAAGTATTGTAGTCTCTTAGGTACAATTGGTTTTATTCCCACCTGTTTTTCCAGCTTCTAAAATCTCATGTCTAGCTTTTGATTTCTACTTTTCTTTCCAGTTCTGAAGAAAAGTTATGAATGAGATGAACAGTTTGGCTGATTTCAGGCTGAACTAGCTCGCTAATTAAGCTTGACTGCTGAAATGTAGCTTCTGTTTTCCCCAGATACCACATTATACTTTTCACAAATTGGGATCCACAAGGAAATATGATTGCTGCCATGTCTTAGAGTTCCCTAATACATAGTGCAACAGCCAGCCTCACTGGAGCTCCTTGCACTTCCCAATGTGCCATGCCTTGCTGTATAATATGCATGGATTTTGTAAGTGGCTTTGTTTCTACAAAACATTCAACTCCTCTGAACACTTAAAAACACCTCGAGCTCTTTCTGCCTCAATTTCTGAGTAATGATTTCTTGGTGTTTGCATGGCACCTAAACCATGTTGACTTTTTCCCTCAGAAAACAGTTGCTGTGGCCAAGAGAGGTACTAGAGGTGTCAGACCAGGGTACTGTTGCTGATGCTTTGCCTGCAGTGGTACTGAGCTCTGCAGTGCTGTGATTAGGTTGTTCTTGGGACATGGAGCACCAAAAATAAAAAGAGGGGAGAGAACCTGTCTTGTAGTTGCTTTGTTGCAAAGACCATTCCGCAGCTCCCACCACTGGTGGGAGGAGGGAGGTTATGCTTTGTCTGACAGCCTATCTGGAAGCACAGGTATTTTTCATCCAGTGTCAGTGACACCGAAGTTCCTTCACATCTGTCACAACAGAAACCTGGGTATAAAGGGGCCTTATGAGAGCAAATGCTAAGTGTCCTGAAGTAGAAATGTTATTAAGTGAAGTAGCAACTAGGGTGGATCTAAGTCCTGAGGTCCTCTGTAGAGTTAATTGCCCGTACTTGGAGGTAATGTTTGCATGTTGGTGAGAGCCAGAGAGGCTGTTCTGGTGACACAGTTACAGCTTGGTGAGTGCACTGTGCTCAGCCCAGGGAAATCTAATGGAGGCCATCAGTTTGGAGACAGGGTGGGAGACTGAGCTAACAATCTCAAGACTCCCCATGTTTCCGTAAACTGAATAATCAAGGGAGAAAATGTGGTTCAAAAATGTCCATTCAATAGGAAAAAATCCTTTTGGGTACATTTTTTGCCCCTAGTGATCCTAGGTTTACCCACACCCTTTTTTCTTTTGCCCTAAATCAAAGTCTTGTTTAAACAAAAGACCTGATAGCACAGACCAGCAGTGCTATTTATTGATGTAGATAAATTTACTTCAAAGTTATTTAAGCAGTGCTTTAGCTAGGGAATTGGATCTATCTAATATGGTGCAGTATAGCTGGAGGTGCAGAAAACATTCTCACCTGAGAAAAATGTGAAGGGTTTCCTCCTGGTCCTGAGCTCCTCTGATGTATGTCCTAAGACATTGCCAATGCATGCCTTTTGTTACAGTTCACTGTTTCGTTACAGTTTCATTTGCTGAAGTCTGCAATTGCTGAAAAAAAGGAGTAAATGATGCTGGAAAGTAAATATAATTTGCAGCCTCGATTTGAACTATGAGTTCATGTATATTTCTTTATTTTTCTTAGACCTGTTAGAAGAATGTTCCATCTGACCAATTGCTCTAAAAGCAAATGAAACATAAGGCATCATTGTTTGTTCATATGTTACTTCTCTGAGATAAAATATATTGTTGTATCCTGCTAATAAATCCTACATTTTTTTGCTATCACTGAGTTACCAGTCAGAGACTCCAGACTAGAGCAGGCTGCTTTCCTGAGGGCTAGAAGAGACATTCACATTGTAGCAGTCTTTCTTAACCTCCAGACAAACCCTGTATCTTCACTAATGTGCATTATTTTACTTTTTGCTACAAATACCCCAAATTCTGTTTTGCCATCTGCTCCGTGGCAAATGAGGCTTCTGAGGGTTACCTATTTATTACTTAATAGCCATGGATAGAAATACAGTAAATTCTTTACAAAATAAAAATCAATACTCACTGACATACTGCATATTGAAGAAAATAATTGTTTATTGCACACAGCTTAAGCTGTTCTGGTAATCACGTTGAAAAATACAATATTTATTCATTAGATCAAATTTAATGAGGCCTCCTGGCAGTAATTATAAAAATTACTGTAGCAGTAAATTACTAATGAGTTGTGATGTGCTTCCTACCTGTGAGGAAGGACTGGGGGTTGAAAAAATTGATATCCAGACAACACTAGGGAGGGTGAGATCTTGAGGCTAGGAGTCAAGCTCACAGCAGCGCGGAAGTTGTTCACTGCACTGGAATGGTTAAACTAAAATAAAGAGGAAAAAGAAATAGCAGGGAGACTAATAATCATGAGTTTCACTTTAAATGGATTTAGCTCTAGGTTTGTTTCCAAACCGACACCTATAGGCAAGGGAACAATGTTATCAATGGGAGGAACAGACTTTTCTGTACGTTGTCTTGCTACAAAAGCAGCTGAAGTGACCTAATTTACTGTAGTGGATCTTAGGCTGGGAACAGCTTCTTGCTTTCCAGTTGTAATAAAGTTCCATGCAAAACACAGCAAAGAGGACAATGTTTTCTTAGTGCCCTTAAATCTTCAGAAGAGTCACCTAAGATGCCGAGCTAAGACAAAGGTTGAAATCCCCCACCAGCTTGCTTTGATGCAGGGGAGTTTGACCCGGATTTCTTTTTTCTGAGACAAAGCTTTAAGGAATGCAGAGGCTTTTGGCAGCAAATGGTACACAGTATGAAGTACACCAGGGCATAGAAGTGTAAAAATGGTGCCACTTCTATCAAAGTCCAGGTTTCTGCTGGGTACAGGGTGTTGCTGCAGTAGCAGAGACTGTCTAGAGAAAGGGGTTTTGCTGCATGCCAAAATTAATGCAAAAATGAATTGGCATATAATTATGTTTCTATCTGTAGCTTGTAAAGGTGCCATAGATGTGACAGGTGGCCTTTGGTATTGTAAAACAATGAATTGGCTAGGTTTTAGCAAATACTTGCTGCAGGAGATTGATTCTGGATTGAAACATCTACTCAAAATGAAATAGAAAAAGGCTGTGCATTTTTATCTCTCACGGCACAGAACTGCTCTTAAATACACTGTTGAGGCTGTAAAAGGAGTGGGGAAATCTAGCTCGACGTATTTACTCCTTATGTTGGTATGTTGTACTAAAATGAGCCATTGGGCATGGATACTTCCACGCACTCATACACATTGTGAAGTCAAAAGGGGAGGGAAGTGTATCCACTCACCCTGGAGTCATCTTCCTTGAAAGAAACAGAAATGAAGGTCCCTTGCACACAGAGATGCAGAGATGCTGGCTTTTGTGGAGCTAGGGGTTTCTTAAGCTAAAAGAGCCCCTAGGAGTCGAGCATTACAGGGCTGAGCCCAAGACACTTTGTGGCTTTAGCCTCACACCTAAATAAATGTATACGCTGAAACTACACACAAATCGCTTGGGCAGGCTAGGAAATGAAAAGCAACAGGTCACCATACAGCAGGATGATTTTTGCAGATTCCATACTTTATTAAAAGGGTACATCTTGTTTCCCCTTCTAAAAAGCAGTGATTTGCGCTGGTTTGGCTAATTCACATGACCTGGCTTCTTGTTATTGAAATACAATAAGAAGAGCGTTGCCATGATGCAAATACAAAAAGACAACACCTCTCAGCCACCCAGAAATTAACCTTATTTAACTTCATTGCCACAAAATCCGCAGACCTACTCTGTGCTGTTATGTCACACTGCAGAGAAAAACCCTCTGGTTTTGGCTGTAAAGATGGTGAGTGCTGGGTTCTTTTCCTACTGCGGCCATGCATTTCCTCAGTGACTTTAGGAAATTCAGTCTTCCCCTGTTTCTCTTTTTAAAGCACGGAAATCCTCTCCTCCCCAGGCTTTCCCTTGCAGTCTGATCCTGTCTGCAAAAGAAAATAAAAGTGTCGTTTTTTTATTATTAGCTAAACTGAATTTGGCAATGGACAGATGTTCACTTTGCATACAGCTGTGCTGGCTGAAGATACATTTTTCTGTCTTTCTGGAGGCTAAATTAACACTGATAGAAAATTCTGTGGTCTTCAGATAGAAAACACTTTAGAAATAGGAATTATTGTGGGTTGGATTTTCAGAATTGCTGTCAGCCACAGCTGATATCAGTGGAAGCTGTGGGCTGAAAAAACCTGGAGCCCTGAACGGCAGTAGTTTACGTGAATGTAGAAATAGTTAGTGACTGGCACAGAATTTTGGATCAATCCACAGTAAAAGCTCTCAGGTAAATACAAAAGGTAGATGTGGTGGAATGCTCCTATTTGCTTTTCTTGCCTGTGTTGTTTTTTGATGTTTGTTTCAGGTTTTTTTAACTGCAGAATGCAGGTCTGAGGACTTACTGCCCAGAAGGCTACAAGCTTTCATCATAGGCTGTCTGACTATTGTCTAATGATGTAAAATAGGTTTTCAGTTATTGTGAATTCTTAAGGCAAAATGGGAGCAATTTACCTAATGTTTCTTCTACACCTATGAAATTAATTTACTATATCTGGAGGAAGGGAGGGCATTGTGGAACTAAATCCAAAAACTAAATAATAATGATGAAGCTTTTAAGAGACAATGTCTCACAATCTGACATAAGTAGTAAGATTGTTGCTGTGCACTATTACTATAATTAAATTACATTATGCTGTTGCATTAAACTAATCTGTCAGTAATACTGTACTTAGCAGCAAGATTTTGTCACATAAATATTATGTGCCTTTAAACTTCTGCATTTTGTCTTGCAAAATGCAGGGAAAATACAGAAATTGGAGGAGCAGAATATAACATGAAAAGCTATAGCGGTGGAAAAAGGCCAGCTGGTTCAACATGCCAGTCCTTTTAAAGCAGGTAAGTAGAGTGTTAGAATACATTTACCAAAAGGGTGGAACATGAGATGCATGTGTGAGGTGCCTGCAATTACTTTGAAAATGTTAGGTACCGATCTAAAAATTATCTTTCTAGCCTTTTCCCAAACTACAGAACATGTAAGGTTAAATTGGAAGCTGCTGAGAGTAAACTGTTAAGAAAAACATGCAAATACTAACTGAAATGAAGCTGCAATCTTTTATCTGAATAGAGGCAGAAAAAGAAGGGGGCTACGAATCACTTAGAGTATGATCAGTGAAACAGGGCAGCTGATCAGAGAGATGCAGTCTTTAGAACAATGTTAGCTTTTGCAGACCCAGGAAGCAGAATAATATTTTTCAAACTGAAGACTTCATTCCCATTGTAACAGATCAAACCATCTTTCAGAGCAGCAGATCCTGTTCTCTCTCTGCCTGGTAAGCTGTTGTACATTTATTCTGGTGCTAGTTCTTTTCCAAGTGAGTTACTGGTGCTTTCATCCACATCCTGTTGACAGCTATCCCATTCTCACCTTTGCAAAATACAGACTGTTAATTGCTCCTTTTTGATATCATGCACAATTACTTGGATTTTAGCAAAAATTATCAAGGAAAATGACAAGTACATTTCTGTCCCTTTGCTTACCTCTCCCATAAATAGCATACAGACACATGCTGTAAACTTACTGTATGACAAGCTGCTGTAACTGGGACTACAGCATTTGCTGTCCTTCCTATGTTTGCCTCTGCCTTTAAATGTTCACTGAACCATCCTAGTCTGCATTCCCTGTGATCTAATTATGCTGGCAATATGCTGGGATGGACATGCTGCTTATTAAGGATTCAGGTGTATACAGAGGTTCTCTTCCAGTTCCTGAGGGTAGGAACAGGAAGAAAACATTATGAGGCTTTATTAAGTCTTACAAGACTGCTTACCCTTTGCCTCTGGCTGCTTCAGGGGTGGGAATTAGCCTTTCCAGGGAGGTTATCATCTGTAATACATATTTATGCTGTGTCCATCTTGTATAAGAATGCTCTCAGTAAAACTTAGGCTAGGCTGTAATAATACTTTGCACTTCTTTGTTGCCTTTCATCTGAGCATTTCATTGTGCCTTTAAAAGCTTTCATTAGCTAAAATTCACTACCCTGATGTGCAGTAACTGTAGATTAACACCTCCACCACATGCAAAATACAGTTCAGAGAAGCAAGGACTGGAGTAAGTGGTTTAAAAAGCTGGAAAGAATGGGGGGTGTGGGAGGGAACTGAATTTATTATTTCCAGCTCTGTGTTTTCTATCTAAATATCTTAGACTTGGATTGATGTTCTGGCTTCATTCTGCTGCATTTTTAAATACTGATGTGTGGCAAATTTAGCGTTGTTTCAAAATTCTGAAGATAGTCATTTGCAGGTTCATTTATTATCTGCTGGAAATCTATCCTTTGATAACTGGATGCAGATGTAGCCATGAGAGTGATATAATTGCCTGTGGAGCTAGGTATGCATTTTAAGTATTGTTAAGCTACAGGGTCTAGTTTCCCCAGGATATGTATGACTCTTGTGAACGCCAGTTACACACATTCCAGAGAAGAGAATATGCCCCTAAAGCTACAGTGTCCTTCGTGCATAGCCTCCGATCCTCTACAAAGCTTACATTTCACAGGATTCAACATTATTGGTTCTTTTGGGATCAATGAGAAACTCACCACCCATCTCCAGTATCTCTGAATTACAGAGCAGAACCAGATCAAACACAGAAGAGTTCCCTCATTTATCCTGCCTCTGTAATACATCAGAGTGTGTGCTGCATTCATTTTGTGTAGGCGGGCTGGTGTCTAATGTACTCTGTGAACATATTTATAAAGGATTAACCTGTGCCTGGTGTTCCTAAAAACTGATTTAGTTAAAATACATATTTTATTCTACTTGTCTCAACCATACAAATCATTCCTGTTTAGCTTTGATGTTAGTCATTTTTGCTGTAGTGTAATACACTGCACATTATCAGTAGTCCTGCTATGTATGACAGGCTTTTTTCCCCCAGCCAATACTTCTCAGTGCATTGTATCATCTGTGTCTGAGAATTTTAACCTGCAGTGAATGTGTTCACTAATAGAATGTACTGCTTAGCAAATGCTGGAACACTGAAGGTTTGAATAGGGTGCTCTTGTTTTCAAAGTGTTTAGAAGCAAAGTGGGTGTAGTAAGTCAGGATTCACAGGTGCTGAGAAGGATCTGGATGCACGTTGCATCTGGAATGCTCTGTGTGCACACACACTCTGACTTGGCACCTGCCCTGCTATGAAGGATCCAGTAAAGTGAAGCTCCTGGACTGCAAACAATTGCAGCCCTACCTCCTACCAGCCCCAAGTTAAGTATGTATATTTAAAAATATTTACTTTGACACAGGCAATATTTAGAAATTTGTTTTATGTAGGAAAAGGATTAAAAGGAAACACTAATGCATAGCTTGGCAACAGAAAATTCTGACCCTCATCTGCAATATTTGAAGATAACTCCAAAATGTGAAGGGCAATTTGAGAAGTTGCTGACTAGGAACTTGGGATAAAACTGAAGAAGGGTAGATTTCTGATGAAGGGTTAAGAGTAATGTATTAAAGTTATCAACCATAGGGAAAATGACCAAAGCAAACATTGGAAAACCAGTTTCTTCAGATGTTTGACAGCCAGGCTTAAGGTTTCTTCTCACCTTCATCTTCAGGAATTCAGAGCTCGGTTTGGTTTTGGTGTTTTGTTTTTTATTTTGCATCAGCCTATACTGGGATGGCAACTGTGTGAAAAAGCTTGTAGAGTTTTCAGCATCTTCTGGTAGAATGGAGTAGTGGTAGTTGATTATACTTGTCTTGCTCATCCGATTGCCATTGAATTCAAGGAGTGCAGGCCACTATAAATTCTGTTCTTGATGCCATAGTTTTTGTATAACTCCTGTGTCAGATATTATTTGTTGTACCATCAGTCATCCGGATATAAGAAAACACAAAAATCACTGTGTGTAGCAGGGAGAGGAAGATTCTTCTCAGCAGCCCATCAGGCAGTTTTTCTAGTTCATTTTCTTCCCCATTGTTCAAATACTAACTCGGAAGCTTGCAAATGTTTCTGTTTCTTGCCAAGACAGTGGTGCTTTTGCCCTGGCACACATTAATGTTTTTTTCCCTTTTCTTGTGTTTTGAGTGCAGCTGAACAACAAATTTCTCTCTGTTTAACAAGCAACTTCCTCATATTAAAAGTTTTTTCCAAACCAAACTATCTTTTTCTGATTTCAGCACAGTTCTGAATTTGTATTTGTTGATTAAATACTGACAAGTGAATAAGAGCAAGTGCAGCAATATTGTGTGTTTGTGGGCTTTCAGAACAGCCCCTCTGGAACCTGAGCCTGTCTGTCTTAAAGAGCCGCAGCAGCAGCCGTGCTTTGAGAGGTAGGCAGTAAGACAGCAAGTTGGTATTCAGGAAACAAGAGTGGCTCCTTCAAAAGAAATCAAACCTCTTTTCTGCTATTCCATGTGCATTAGACTTAACAGTACTCAGAAATTTTCATGCAAGTTACACCCATTTTGCACCCCTCCCTGAAACGAAGATAATTTTAAGTTTTACAGCAGCAAAATAATTTGCTGCCTGTTTTCTCACCAATGTAAGAAACCTTCTTTAAGTGAAAGTTGGCTCATCAGAGGCCATAGGAGGACATGGATAGATGGATGGATGTGTATGTACGTGCATCTGGTGTTCTTTTGTTCTCTCCCTGTTAGCTTTGATTGTTAAAACAGCCATTTCAGTAATTTCTTGGCTGGCTTTGCAGGGAATAAAATCTTTGCTGCTCCTGGAAGAGAGGTTGTCATAATGTTGCTCCCCCACTTGACTGACAGACACCTTTGCGAACACACAGCATGTTTCATCTCAAAGCCCTCGATGAATATCCTTAACCCCCCCTCTGGACCCACCTCTACTTGCAATGCTCCTTGTCTTTTCTCACAGGATCGCAATCCTTGCCTTTTGTTCCTCCTTCTCAGGAGTTAATACCTCCCCACCTTACAAGTCAGCAGCAGATTCTGTCAGTCTAAACCCCCAAATAAGAAACCCTCCTACCCTGAAGGCCTTTTCCTTTCAAGCATATATTTTTCTAGCCTGTGAGGGAGTCAGTGCCATAACCCTGAGTTTTCATGGAATAGTTTCTAAGCCTGTATCTGTGCATCATGAATATCTTCCAAAGAGGGAATGAACATCCCCTCTTCTGGCAACTCCTGTATTTTGTGCCTTCCTGCCCCCCCTCTCCACCATCCTCTGCTCCTTATATGCCCCTTCACTTCATTCCCTCTTCATGTGATGTCTCCTTTCAAATCCTCATTCACTGCTGCTCTCCCCTCAGCCTGCTCCAGCCATTGCCTGACAATGCAGTCACAGCTCAGAACCCAAACATTTTTTGTCTCTGTTAAGGTGTTCCACTGTTGGTCTTTTGCAGATTTCCAGAAAGCTGGATGACCCATGACATAGGTTTCCAATATCTCTCTTTCCTCCACACTCTATTTCCCTATCTGTTGAATTTCTGTGGCCTGAAAAAGAAAACATCAGCTTAGATTTTTTTCTTTCTACCCTATTTAAGATCTCTGGCATCACATCCCCACCTTTCTAGCTAAGGGGATTTTGGCACTCTGTGGTATTGCTTCTTGCTTCCTAAAATGCTGCTGTTAAGAAATCTGCCCTGGGGTAGTTGACTATCTCTAAGCCAGAGACAGGAGACTGCTGGCTTAGAGGCAAGAGGCGACTCCTCCACAGAAATGTGAAATAGATGACATATAGGGCCAGCTTATAAAGGGAAGCATTCACAGAATTCATGTTCGTTTCAAAGACACAGAAAAGGATCCTGAAGATAAACTGAAAATCTGAGATTATTAGGTGATCTGATGATCTCCATAATTTTAACACTTGTGTTTGCTGTTTCTGACGCATTTGCTGAGGCCAACATGCTTGAACTACCATGTATTCCAATTTTTCCCCTTTATTGCCTCACTCTGTCCCACCTTACTTTAAAATGGCAGCTGCTTAGAAACCAAAGGAGTTTTTTCAGATGTCTCAGATGGTGGCATGTCAGGTAGGCATATAAGAGACAGAGGGGTTTAAAAACAGGGAGGATAAAACTGTCATGATGACTGAGGCCTCTGCGTGCTTTGCAGCATGCATGACAGGGAGGATGTCCTTCCCTGAAGGAAGCTCACAGCTCCTGCTACTGACAATTACTACGGGGTTTTAGACATGACAGTGATACAAGTTCTGTTTTCAGTCTCTGTTGGTTTTTTATTCACCTCCCCACACCCAGAGGACTGACAGCCAGGCTAAGCTGACCACTCCACCAGTCCTGTCTATGCATACCCACCCTGGCGCCTCCCTTTCACCTGCTCCGCAGTCCCTCCCCGTACATGCTGTGTTCCAGCAGGGAGGCTGTCTTGGAGCCCAGCTGCATAACACTGCTTCACAGCAGTGATTTTGCTCCCTGGTGACTCATTGCATTTTGCACCTGATGGTAAAAGATAATCTGTCACCTTAAATCCTACTAGTTTTGCAAGCCAGCTTTTATATAATCAGTGGGTACTTTTACCCTCTTTTGTCCAAACATGAATATAAGGTCCAGCTTGAATCCCCCATATATTTTTTTAAAGAAAGCAGCTGTGTTGTCCTTCAGGAAAACAGCCTGTAATTTAGCATTACTGCGTTATATCCCCTAGGCAACGCTTTCTGTCTTCAGGACATATATTTATCACAGACATCACAGTATCTCTATGGTTTAGTTTTCCATCAAGGAAAGCTAAAAGAGCATTTAATTCCGTAAAGCTCTGATTGATCTTCACCACAATGTACCTCTGGTGCTTTTCTCAATGTCTCCTCTGCTGAACAAGATTTCTTCTTCCACTTTTGATCTCTCAGAAGTCTGAATTGATCTCAGAAGTGTGGTCTTGCTTTGCCTTCTAGCGCTACCTGTCTGTGTGCTTGGCAGAGCTTTCCTGTCCTTTGGTCAGCTCTGGACTCCTGGTTAGCTCCATCAGCCAGTGACTCTTTGCCTCACTCAGGAGGCTACCCGTGGAGAACTGAATGTATGTCAGCAAGGAAATAATCTGCCAGCCTTGGATGGTTTTCACTTTTTGTTTTCAGTTTTATTTTTGGTATTATAAAACAGTCATGGAGAGTAAATAGATGGACACATCTTAGGATGTTCAATTAAGATGAACAGAAACATGATGGCCCCACTACTTGCTCTGAAACTTTCCTCTGTCCTTAACAGAAGCTGGTTTGCTAATTGCTACTTCTGGTGATCATTTCACCCTTGAGCTCAGAGCAGTGCCCTTTTATTGTTACAAATTCTGATCCCAAAAGACACAAGAAACCAAGCTTGGTCTTCTGAGTAGCAGATACTGAATGATACAGCACTTGTCAAATGTGTTTGATCAGCACACACAGCTTGAGAAAAAAGCAAGCAAGCAAGGGGGAATGCAAATTTTAGAACAATCTTGTAAAGTCTGCAGTAATTGGCAAGGTAAATGCAAGGCTCTTTCTGCTTTTCATAACACTGGTAATATCAGTTTATGATAAAAAGCTATTCCGAGTTACACAAGAAGGTAAGATATTTGCCAAAAAAATTCTTTAGTTCCAATTCTATTTTTTTATAATGGACATGAAGTGCCATCCATACTGAATGACTGTTGGCATTCAACTTACCACTGAGCAAGTGTATGTTGATGGATCAGCCAGTCTCATCCAAGTGTCAGGAAGATTATAAAAAAAAAAGAGCTGTCTGTAGTTGCTCCATCTCTGAGGAGATTGCCAACTCACCCTAACAAAAGAAAACATTAGTGTGCTATTTGCGTCTCACAAAGAGACTGTGATAAGATGACATGATAAATGATAGAGGGCGCTTTTTTTCCCCAGTAAAAACACATAAGGTAGCTAAACTGTCAAGTGTAGAGAATATTTTGGCTCTTGCCACTGGGGTGAGTCATTTATTTTTTAAAAAGGGGAAACAGTCAGAAAAACAAGAGTGTAGGTTCTGGGTTTTCACTCTAATTGTATTAAGTAATTATATGATATAGTAATTCATATACATACACATGGAAGCACCCACCTACGCATATGTACGGAGAGAAAATGATAAAGGGCCAAATTACTAACTTGCTTTCTGATATCCCACAGAAAATTGTACACGCAATCAAGCTCCCATTCTGCTGGCTTCCTTGCACTAATGGCTATTTGAGTGCCCATGTTTTGTTACTCTGAATTAAAGATCGAAAGGAAGGTAATGTTAGGTGGCAAAAAAGGAGGTCTCTTAAAAAAACTAGCTCTATGAATTAGATTTTCCGTACCTACTTTTGGAGTGGTATGCATTAACTACAGCTTTGCATGGATTTGCTACAATTGTCCGTGTGAATTGCTAGTGATGCCTAAGAAGCTACTTGGTTGCCCAGTTATGTGATTGAACATATATTACATGTTAGTGCAGCAGGTACATTGCTGTTTGAGATTGCTAGATATTATGAAAATTTGGCTTTCTACGATTAAGAGCATTACATGTTGCTATTGAGCACTTTCCTGGTGTTGAGAGACGTATTATTACCAAAAATTGCCAAAGATATGTGATGTTACCCACATTCTTTTTACCTCACTTCACTGCACTCACAGAGGCACAGTGAGATCAGGACTTGGGTGTTGCCGACGCTGCACCTTTACCTGCAGTTAATGGCCTTCTCCTAATGACGGTCATTAGAAAGGCATACTGATGGCTTTGAAGATCTTGATCATTTAACACAATCTGAACCATGTGCCTTTTACAGCAGGGATCTATACAAAGTGCTGTTCGTTTTTAGTATCAGAAGGTCTCTTGAGGCATCAAACAGCTGCCTCCTTTTTCTCCTATGGATTGCCTAAAACACACATGAACACATACCGTAACTAGCGACCAGATGTCTTCACAGTTACAACCGAGGAGACAAATTTCTGCGATGGCAGAAGAGAAGAATGTACCAACCTTACTTCCATGTCTGCACTGAAATGGGAATCAGACCATAATAAGAGGCCTTGCTTTTTGCTTCCTAGTATGCAGAGAGAGAGAGAGGATTTCAGTGTTCTGAGCAGTTTCATGATAATTTTTTCCACATAAATGAAAACAAATAATTTGATATATGGAGATGAGTTACATGTTTGGAGTAGGCAGCTTATGAAAGCACAGTTTTTAAACAAATGAAATTACAAACAAGCTCCCCAAGTGTCACTCACAACTGCCTGTTACTGGCATCTACACTCATGCTATTTAAAGCCATGCATCCTCTAAGATTAGTAAAGCAAAGCACACATATCTTCAGACCTAAGTTAAGTTCTTGAAGAGAATGCCTTACCTCATGTATGAGTGGATCCAGTCTTTCATATTCTGGAAAACAAATCAGTTTATGTGAGTATCATTAAGCTGGTGTTTGAATGAAATACGTGATCTTCCTTTCTTCTGAAAGATTTTTTTCTTTATGTCGTCTAGCTCTGTCTTCATCCTCAAGAGATACCATATTGCATAAGGCAAGTGTCTCTTGTACCCACTACTGCATAAATGTAAAGCAAATCATAAACTTAGTGTATCTCAACTTTATGCAGTGGAAACATTTCTATGCTTTCATTTCACAGTATGAAGGATATAGAGGATTTATCCTGTGAAACAGAGAAGGAGTAGAAGACGTGTGCACATCCATGCTGTTAGGAAGAAAAGCAAATTCTGCCTTATAGTTTGGAAATAATGACATTTTGCAACCTGACAAAGGATCCTAAATGGCACAACTCTATTAATATATTGTAATGTTCCAGCAAGATCTTTTTTCTTTGTGGTGCAAAATAATGCATATATTTATGTCTCGTGTATACTAGAGATCTCTCATTGCAAATTTCAGATTGAATCCCTGAAAAAAAAATAGGTATGAAAATATCTAATTCAATTGAAATCAGTGTCCATAGGAGGAAAAAAAACCCCACACATAAACCCTGAGACATAGGCAAAAACTATCTTGTGACAAATTTGCAGCCTGTTCTATGTTTTGACTGACCTTGTCTTCCACATCTTAGGAGACTCCTTCCCCAGTGACTGAATATTTGAATTACAGCTCTAATAGCATATGGAGTATGTTGTCTGCAGTTATTACAAAAGCAATCTCCACGTTGGGGTGCAGGCCATAACAGATGGCACTTTGTGGAAGTAGCATTTTATCCATATTTTTATGGTAGCCTTCATAATCCAGGTTTGAAGAGACTGCAAACCCTGAAGCAAGCACCGACTTCCTATCAAACTGTCAAAAAAATAATAAAAAACCTTGTCACTAAGACACTTCTAGCAATCCTCATTAGACAGAATAAGGAACCTGCTTAGGCATAAATGAAATTATTCTATTATGGAGTCATTGTTGAGAACAAGACTTTTATATCACTATTATATCTGTGGAAATGAATCTAATTTGTTCCCCATTTTAATTAGCCCCTTTATGTCACACCCAAGTTTCGATGCTTGCAAGAAAAAAAGAGGATTTTTTAAATAATCAGATTATCCTTCAGAAAGAAAACAGCAGAAAGAGAATTTTAATTTAAAAATAAAGAGACAGAAATATTTTTAAAAGAAAAATATTATTTCTTCCGAATTACAAAGTGCTGCTCTCTGGTGTAACATTATTATTCTGTGTAGCAACTTATTAAATGAAGCAATTTATGGTAGCATCTCTGAAAAATGCCATCCTTTATTGAAATGAAAGCAAGTAATAGCATAAGGACTGTAAAATAAAAAGGCAGGATATCTTCTTTTAGACCATTACAAAAACACAAAAATGTATTGTCTATTTGAAAATCAATCCAGTACCATAAAATAAAGTGGAGCTGTGGTATCATCATCATAATTTCTATTTCAAATGGTTTGCTGAGAGCCAAATTGTGTCTTTTATGGAAAAAGAATGACAAATGGTTTAATTCAATATCACACGCATGTGTATATATGAGCTGAAATTCTGCTACAACTCAAAGCTGTTAGGCAAATATTTTAGTATCACCACAAGTTTAAAAACAACAGACATGTGGGAGTACATCCATTTATTTACACTTGCACTGACTTAAAATTCAAAATGCTATTTAATGCTTTTAAAGTACTGCTGTGGGATGTTAAATTACTGCTGAATTCTTGCTGTTCTGAGATACCTTTCAACCTGCCAAGATGCATGATGATGATGATGATAATAATAATAATAACAGCAGTAGTGTGGGGATCTTTAAAATAATGTGGGGCTTATTTCTGTAAGATAAATACCATTTTCACTAACCCCTGTTTTATGATTCAGCATTTCTGATGCAATAAAGTGAAATAATGGAAGTAAAACAACAACAGGTTTGTGTGGGATGGGAAAGGGAAAANGGGGCGCGGCGGGGGGAGCCCGCGGCCGGGGCCGCGTGTGTACGGGGCCTGTTGCACTCCTGCCACCCTCCTCGCCCTGCCTCTTTCCCAGGGACAGCGTGGGTGTGAAGCCCCCGCCTGTGGCGCTGGGAGCTTTCTACACCTGCCTTGCTCAGGGCTGNAATATCACACGCATGTGTATATATGAGCTGAAATTCTGCTACAACTCAAAGCTGTTAGGCAAATATTTTAGTATCACCACAAGTTTAAAAACAACAGACATGTGGGAGTACATCCATTTATTTACACTTGCACTGACTTAAAATTCAAAATGCTATTTAATGCTTTTAAAGTACTGCTGTGGGATGTTAAATTACTGCTGAATTCTTGCTGTTCTGAGATACCTTTCAACCTGCCAAGATGCATGATGATGATGATGATAATAATAATAATAACAGCAGTAGTGTGGGGATCTTTAAAATAATGTGGGGCTTATTTCTGTAAGATAAATACCATTTTCACTAACCCCTGTTTTATGATTCAGCATTTCTGATGCAATAAAGTGAAATAATGGAAGTAAAACAACAACAGGTTTGTGTGGGATGGGAAAGGGAAAACGAGCACGTGCATTGTCAGAATTTCTGCAGAAATTGTAGAGAGGGGAAAAAAAAGCTCATGTAAGTGGCGCTTTCCTCTCTCTTCCCCACGGGGAAAATTCCTCCTCTTGTTTTTAGTGGCCGCTACATTTCCTTCTTTTATTCCTTTTTCTGATCTCGTCCTTTTGTTCCCCTTGTCTCCTCGGATGCCTCTCCTTCCTCCCGCAGCGGGAGCTGCCGGCAGCGGGGCCGGAGNCGGGGGAGGAAGAGGAGGAGGAGGTGAAATTGCAAATGTGTTCTCAGGTGAGGATGGGGGTTGTGAACCACCCCTCTCGGCCGCGCTTGGCTTGCATGGTCTGGGAAGGGGTTTGTTTGCTACCTGTTCCCATCACAAATCTGATGACAAATGCTGAGTTCACTGAGGAGCCCGCTGCCCGCCAGGCATGGCCTCTGCCACAGGCAGTGATAATCACCAAATGCCCCACAGATGTGGGAGAGGAGTTTTCTGCCTCCCTCTTGCCTAAATAGTTTGTCGGCCACGGACCCTTGGTCATTATTGCCGCTCGGCCGCAGTAGTGCAGGCGCGGCGCAAGAAGAGATCTTTGCATTGCTATGGGAGCCGAGGTCACCGCTGCAGGGGACCAGGGCTGGTTTATTAAACAGCCAAGTCTGTTTAAGGTGTAATTCCTTAGGAAGAGCGGCGTGCTCGTGGCCATTTAAACGAGTTAACAGATCGTGCCCGTTCAAGCCCGTGTTTGCTCTTCCCCAGGCATAAACCCCAGTTCCATGAGCGGACGCCCGGGGTTGCTGTCGGCCGAGTCGCCTCAGCCCCGCATGTCTGTGACCTCTGGCTCCCGCCCATGTCACATCGTTGTCCTCCGGGTGAAAACTGCGGAAGAAAGTGCAGGATGCGCCTTGGTTTTGCTGACACCGCTCCAGCCACGCTGGCTCCCGCACTGGTAATGACCGGGCTCAGCCAGGCGCCCCAGCGAGAGGCTCCGGGTCGGGGGGCGGGTTACAGACTCTCCCCGCCGGCGCCTGGCTGTTGGCAGCGGGTGCTGGGGGTGCGGCTCTGCGTGGGGAGTCCCGTACGCCCCCACTCCAGCGTTAACACGAGCGTCTGCGAGAGGGACACCTTCCGTGGAGGCCGAGGCCTCTGTCCCAGCCTCGCAGCGCCGCCCGGGGTCAGAGGCGGAGGGTACGCGCTCCCCGCGGGGGCTCCCCCGCCGGGG
>VZTN01013609.1:933-47010 GCA_013400515.1 Erpornis zantholeuca | reverse complement strand
GGTGGAGGGGCCGGGCCCGGCCGGGGGCCGCAGCGGGCTCGGCGGAGCCACGGCCGGCGGCAGAAGTTGGCCACAAACGTATTGTGGCCGTGGCTGCAGCCGCGGGTTTCTTTGTGCATCTGTCAGCACTTTGGGTGACATTCCCTCCGCCGCGCGGGTGGCTGGCGATAATTCCATTTTTTATTGCTGGGAGAGGTTATTCTATACAAGAGAAAAGGAGGAAAAGCCTTTGTAATTTTTACAGAGGTTTTTTAGAATATAATACTGAAAAAGGAATTTTTTTTTTTTTTTTGCAATTGGTGAGTTTCTTAGCACTCAGGTGGATGCTCTTTCTTTAGTACAGACTTCTGTTCCAAAGAGATACTTGATTTCTTTGACCATACCTTTGATCATAGTTTATAACTGCTACATATATACACTTGTGTTTGTAAGTATCTTTTAAGAGTCAATAAGAAAAATTGTTTCCATTAAAAGCCTTCCAAAACACAAAAATTTAAAAGGACAGAGGAAAATATGATAGCCTAGCAGCCAAGCCACACTTTCCTCTCATGTACGATCCAAATGTTTTGGACCAAACCATTAAGAATATAAATTGGTGTGGTGAACCTCACTGATATACCTCAGCTGAAGACCTAATTCCAGTGCACTGTATGCTCAAAATATGTAAAAGATATTCCAGACACACAAAACCACATGGTTTTGCATCTCAAGATAAACCAAACTAAGCTTGATGAAACCAAAATAAATTCTTATTCTTTACTACAGTAATTACCTGTAGTGACTACAAATTCTTCATTTCCCATGCACACAGACAGGCACGTAGATAGAAACTGTATGTGATAGTTTAAAATTGAAAGAAATAGTTTCTTTTTTGATTTTTTTTTTTTTTTGTGATAGATGTGCAGTCACTCTAGGATATGTGAACAAATCTTTAAGAAAAGAAATCCATTCTGCTTTATTATTGTATATCCTGTAAAGGCATTTAATGACTTCACTGTTTTAAGTGGCTTTAAAATGAGAGGTTTAATGCATTTTAGAAGTTTTATTTCTCTGGTGTTTTGCTTGCCTGGTCAGATTTATCCAATGCAATTTGGTGATGAGGCAGTATTACAGGCAGTGGCTTATCAGTTATTTTAAAGGGAGGTTTCCTAAATCCACTCTGGAATGAGATGTGCTTTAGGGAAAGGAGCAGGTTCCCCACACTCAAAACCAATCACCCTGCTGACTTCCTTCCCTGGTTTTCTTCAGTAATTTCTCTAATGTGTCCAACCACTTTACTACAAAATAAATATTCAGAGATAAGGAGGGAGAGGAGGACGAAGGGTGGAAAAAATAGGCCTCCCAGTGAGCTATTGATTTGAAATTTGAAACATTTTATTGATACAAGAAAAATCCAGACATAAGGAAGCAGTTTGATATTGCACAATATTTGAAAAAAATTGTGTGCATCTGTTTAGCACAATACACTGCATAATGACAGCAATCTTCCCTGTTTGTATCTATTCATCTGATTATACAGCGCAACAATTCTTTTTGCTACACATTTATTTACTAAAGGATTTTTTTTAATGGATAATAAATTAGTAAATCAGATACGATGTGCTTGGGAAAATATGTTAGTTGACTCCCTACATGCAAGATAGTTGCAATTCATATTTTATGTGATATTCAGCGATACATGTACAGCTGAAGTTATGTGCTTCCCTTGTGGCAAAGACAAAGGAAGTTTTAAATCACTATTTAGTATTCTTTCATCTAGGCACATGTTATTTTGAAATGCTTCAGTTTTTAACACCGCAGTGCAGCACTGATGTAATGAAGAGCTTTGACTTACTTGAAGTATAACCCAGTGGCCTTCTTTTGATGTCTTTTCCATAGCTATTTCTGCTGCAGCTTCCTGTCCTTGACCCAGCGATACATTGTGAAGTTCTCCTGAGTCAATGGTAAATTCAAACTTGTTCCCTAAACAGAACAATATACTGTACTACTTTGAGCCAAATAATGAAGCGTTCAAACAAGCATGTGTTCTACACACAGTGTTTAAATGGCACCACATCACATGAGACACCAAAGGGAAAAAACAGCCCTCGAAAATATAATTTCAATAAATCAGCTGAGCTAGGATATTGTGCTGTTTTCTGGCTAGGTATTCTGTATTAGCAAAATGCTCCTGTGTTTGAAAAGCATCCCAGAGTGAAACAATTGATTCCTGCTGATGGCTTCCCTGCATATTGGCTATATGAATATTTCAATGCACACCAAAGTGGGTATGTTAGAAATTAAAGAAAAAAAAGAAAGTAAGTTAATGTCTCACTGAAGGTGACATTACACACAGGCAATGAAAGGAGCTGAACAGAAGTGCTTATGCTGGCATTAGGATCTGGTTGGGTCAGAGGAGGATTAGCAAGTCTTCAGTAGGGGCAAATCTGTTGCTCAAGTGTACTTGTGCAAGGCTGATGACTTGTGCAAATACAGAAGAGCAGGCAGCTACCTCTGATTTCAGAAAGCAGGAGTGTTCCCCCAGGCAGCTGCCTCAGTCAAGCACTCTAACTTTCCTCAGATGCCGAGTGTTGGAGGGGTAATGATGTCCATGTGTTAACATGCTGTTAACAGCACAGCAGTCATGGAAAGGCCTGGTTTATTTCTCTGGTTGGAGTAGAATTTCTAAGACCGGTGGTGTTTCTAACTAGCTTGCTAGAAAAGCCTTTCATGATAAATGTTACATTTTCTTATGATTGCTAATAATAGCATCTACTCCAGACTGATCTAATAGTTCAGAATCGATAACGGGACCTTCCAGGAGATAAATACTGCTGGGGAACAGCACTGCCTTCTTTGGAAGTTTTTGTGAACACTGGACACATTTAGTTCCAAGTTACATTTGGGCAAAGTTCCCATAAACTAAGAATTACAGTGGACAGAACCCTGTGAAAAACAACAGTTGAGGTGTAAGACCTAACTATGGTGCAAAATACTTTGTCATGACTTCTGTTTGGTAGAGATCCAAATACAACACACGCAAGGGTCACTCACAGTACAAAATCTGTCCTTCAAAGGGCTGAGACTGGTAATGCAAACTGACAGCACAAGTCATCCTGGACATTCTGCCGCCTCACATAAATATTAGGTTGAGGAGAGAACTTTCCACTTTTCATGCTTTTAGAAATTTCTCCTTTCTGGACATTTCGAATCTATTTCTTTTGCTTGTTCTGTCCAGGAACCTTCAGTATCTCTATTCCAATAACATAATTTATTTAATATTGTTCACTTTTGAAAAAATACTATGTATAGACAGTACATTTGAGCACAAGCATTCGGATTTTAAAAATCAATGTAGCTGAAGTTTTTTATTTTTAAAAATAAACATAAAATACATTTAAAAATACAAAAATGTAGGGTCATTATTGTAGACACACTGTACCCTGATTTCTCTTCATGGAGAGTTAAAGAGAAAATCAAATAAATGTTGAAACAGTGATCCATGTAAGTTCAGAATGTTCTCAAAGCATGAGATTATTTTTCTGTAACTACCAGCTTTAGAACAGAAGAGCTGTGAAATTTATATTAATTATATGTAATATTTATCAGTGCTTATTTTCTCAAAAGATTTGGGGTTTATTTGTGGCCAATTTCCTCATTTAAAAATCTTTTAAAACCGCGCAATACAGCTTCTGGATATCATAAGCTTAAATCATACACATATAGTAATATTCCTTGGAGTATATGAATATTCCAAAGTCAGCTGAACTCAGATTTCCCTAGAAGAGGAACAGTTTTATTAAGAAATTGCCAGATCAAAGTTACATGGTGAAATGCTTAAAATTTTACAAGTCTGTAAGAACCAGACCTAAATTTTCCACTGTTGTAAGAGATAACAAGAGAGCTCCACACCATTATTTATTGTGTTGTATAGGGATGTGCTGGGTTCTGTTACTTGGTATTTAATCCAGAGTTGCATTCAGCTATGTATTAATAGTGAGCACTGAGCCATTAGAGCAGCAAAAGATAGGACAGAAATAAACTGTTGGTTGAATTGCCCCTTTGAAAAAGAACAGGAATTTTGAGAGGGGAGAGAAGGAGTTTCCTTGGCCTCGGTGGAGTTTATTATTCTCTGGAAACAGGTAAACCAACCCTGGCTCAGGAAGATACTTTAGAATGGGAAATGTTTTGCCTTTGAAATGTACCAGATTACATGTCATTTCAAATAGTGTTCATGGCAAAGATACCCCTGGGACCACCTTACAAGAGCTTTATTTCTTGCCTGCAAATTAGTCAATTCAAAACACTTCTCCTCTCATCTCTGCCTTCAGCTCTTAATACTGCACACGCTATTCGTAAAATAGCGGAGAAGAATGAAAAGACCCTGAATACAATGGTACAATTGAAAAAATAAAACAAAAGACTATAAAAGCAAGAACAAGGTGGGTTTCAGCAGACAAGGGGAAGAATGAAATTTTGGTGCATTTTTGGAGGTATTTCAATAAACCCTTTTTCTTCCGTTTCAGCAGGGGCTCACTGAAACAGCTATGTTTTCCAAGTGCAGGCAGACAGACAATAGCATCTAAATTATTTTTAAGAAAGCACTTATAGCACTAAGCACTCACTACTACTAAATCCATCTCAGAGGAGAAGGGTGGAGGAAGAAGAAAGGTCAACAAATGTATCAAGTTCTTTGTGTAATGCCTCACTGACATTTTCCAACTCCCTCAGCTGGCTTTTATTTTTTTATTTTTTATTTTTCAGAATCCTGGTAAAATGCAGTAAAGGATTTAAGGTTATCGTCTGTCTCTCTCTAACTTCTGACATCTCTTTATAACAAGAAAGAGTCACAGCCAACTGTAACAGGAGGGCAACACAATGAATCCTGGTAAGACAGGGAAGGGGGGAGGTTCAACTTTGCTGCCCCTTTGCCCCTATTTCTTCCTCGCAGAACAGAAGTGCCATCTGTTACTAGTCCTAACATGCATGCATTTGATTTTCATTCAGTAATAACTATCACAGGAAAAAGATTATCAAGTGATCTAAAGCACTATCAGCATTGGCAAATCTTCCCATCCAGTGTTTTGTTTGCACTTCCAAAGATTTTACAGATGAAATGGATATGGGTAAGTGTCTTAATTGCCTAGAATTATTTTATTCTCTGGCAGAGGACCATATGGTCAAGGTGTGGATCATGACCAGACAGGATATTTAGGTGCTTAGGTCAGAAAGAGATCTAGGAAAATCAAACAAGGACTGATGTTTAGATTCTCCAATCTGAATTCACTACAGTCTTTGTTACTTGGTGTTGTAGTACATCATCATAATAACACAAAATCAAATCACAGCATGTTGTGTGAGGCTAGACAGTATTAAAGTATAAGCATGTTTTAAAGCAATCTGTAAAAATGTTTTTTAGGCTTCAGTCAAGCTTGTTGCATTCGCAAGTAAAAATCCAGACACCACCAAACACTTTTCAGTCTGGCAAACTCAGTTTAAGATTGTGCTAGTTGTGACTGGGGTAGATTTTCTGGGTTAATTTTCTTCATAGCAGCTAGTATGGGGCTGTGTTCTGGACTTGTGTTGATAATTGAGAGTTGTTTTAATTATTGCTGAGCAGTGCTCACACAGAGTCAAGGCCTTTTTTGCTCCTCACACTGTTCCACGAGTGAGAAGGTTGGGGAATGCACAAAAAGTTGAGGGGACAGCAGCTGGAGAAGTTGACCCTAAGTGACCAAAGTGGCATTCCCTGCCATATGGCATCATGCTCTGTGTATAAACTAGAGATGGAAGTTGGCTGGGGACTGACTGGGCATTGGTTTGGTGGTGGTGAGCAATTGTTTTTCATTGGCATCACTTTTTCTTGGGTGTCATTTCTCTCTTTTTTTGGTATTATTATGGATCCCTCAGCTGTGCCCAGTTTTGCCTGCTGTCTTATAGTTGAAAGAAATGGGGTGCAGCAGCAGATGTCTGCAAAGGAAAGGTGTGTTGCTTGCAAAGCAGGGTAACGATTAAACAATTGGCACAGTGGGATTTCTCTGTCAGAGCCCTTCAGGTGTTTTGGTACTCTTTCCTCTTGCTGTCTATACCTGATTGTTTTAGCAGTCTCTCATTTCTTCAACTTCACATCTTTTCCCCCTCTGCTCTTGCTGCCTGTACACCTTGTTACTTAAAACATTTCTATGACCAGAAATTTGCCACCTTCTCAGATGCCAGCTTTCTTCCCCAAGGCTGGGGAATGGCCTCAAACATGGGAGATGCATGACCAGTGCTGTTTTAATGTAAATAAACTTGTAAAAGGGTTCAAGAGGAAAAAGCCAAGAAAATGACTAGCAAGCAGCTTGTGCTTTAGACTAGCTTAATTTGCTCAAGTCAAATCTGAAGCTGATCTGTCTGGCAAACCTACTGATGTCTACATTGTCAAAATACATGAGACAACATTTCATTTCTCCAAATTTCCATTAATTTCATTGCCTTATTTTCTTTCTTTCCTCCTACACTAGGTTGACATTTTTGAAGTGTACTTTTAAGAGCATAATTTGATCAAATGATCCAAGGGAACTCCCAATAGATATCCATGATTTAATGCTAGATGTGTTCTAAAGGTTAGCATGCCTGACAAAGGCAATTGGTTTAAACCCCAGTTAATTTAAAAATAAGTAATATACTGTGTTTTTTCTGAGCAGAACTGTATCTTGCTTACACAGCTCTATCAGAAATGTATCAAAGGCAAAGCCCAGCCATGTGTGGTGATGAGCATTATGAGCACCCTAACCTCAACCAGAGCAGGTTTTTGTCACCTCGTTGAAGTCAGTCACTGCATGTGTCCTCATGCAAGATGTCTGTAGGTGACTCCCAGATGACCTTGAGGATACTGGGCAAGAATTCACTGGTTGGCTGATTGATGTTTCAGTATAGTAGATATTCTGCGTTCTGAAAACAAATAGCGTCAGCATCAGCATCTGAATCTGAATTTCTTTTGTCTTCCCTTTCTCTTCTCCATTTGGAATTTTACTTTCTTTTATCAGATTGATATTTTCATCCTAGTGCGGGTTTACATCCATGTAGGCTTTGGGCTCCTCTGCTCTGTACCCATTTGTCACTCTTTTCAGAGGGAAGAAGGAAACTCCTGGTATGGGTGCAGAACTTAGAAGAGATCTGTGCTGAATAAGAGCGAGAACACAGCTGCGCAAGACTCAGCATACTTCTCACAGACAAAATGCAGTGAAGGAAAAGATGACACTTTAAGCTAAATGAGAGATCATTATACAACACTCTTTCCATTCAGCTCATTCTAGGAGGAATGTATATGTGTGGCAGCAGCACTCAGGACATGAAGAGCTACTTTGAAAGTTGGTGCGTCTCCCAGTGTTTGAGATGAAGATGGAAAGTAGAGAGTGAAAATTGGCTGTCCCTGCAGAGGTGCCCCCCAGCCACAGCAACGTTTGTGAAGCTGTCGTGCTTTTCTATCCTTAACGAGAAAGCAGCCTGGGCTGGTTCAGAGCAAATGCAGTTTGTAGGAAGCATTTCAGACTAATGTTCTTCCCTGAGGAGAGAGTTTTCCAGGGCCTGGCAGAGCCAGCTGGTAGCATGAACAGCTCAAGTTACAGCAAGGAGACCCAAGTAGAACTACACAAACTTTTCCATATTCCCTTGTACTGTGCTGAATTGGGAAACCGTGCAAGTCAAACCTGAAAATCTTAAGGCCCAGGACTGCTCTGTGGGCTGCTGGGCCACACATAGAGCTGTACGTACACAGAGTGGTAAATGGGAGCTCGTGCAGGGTTCATGCTGGACTGGGAGACCTAACTGGGCTGTGAAAGTAAGCTTTACCTTTTAACAGACCAAGGTAAATGACAGTTGAGGATGTTACTCAGGCAGTTGGGTTCTTTACACTCAGCCTCATGTTCTCAGAAGGTTTTGCTCACTGCACTGCCCTGTGAAATACAGCAGTAAAAGCCTGCGACCGGAGGAAAAGTGGTAAGCCAGTGGTAGCGCTAGATTAAAACAGCAGCATGCAAACACGCTGACCTCTTCCTGAGTGGTAACCTCGAGTGAGAGCTAATTCACTGGATTGATTTTATTCAGCTTGTCCGTGAAAAAATAGAGCACAGCAGCATTGACTGCAACTGGCCAAAAGTGCTTGTGAGCTTCAGTGATCTTTATAGTGGTTCTTTCAGCTTCCAGGTTCTTAAAGATGTTGGTGATGTTATGATGTGCTATTGTACTCAAAGTCTTCTGTTTGGCAAAAGGCACAGAATATAAATGAATCTAAGAATTTTTTGTTAGTCCAATTGATGTTTTAAACAGTCTAATAGTCAAAATTACTTAATGAATACTTAATTACTTAATTAATACTTAATGAGGAAGACCTCATTAAAAATAGAGTTAAAATTGCTACACTAAAAATTCCCTCTTCTATGGTATTGTGCTTGCTCCTCCAGTTCTGCTTTGGGTCTTAAGACTGGTATTTCTCAAAAGGAATGGGGGAGTATGATGATGAGTTATCGGCAGGGTTAGTGTGACACTCATGGGAGAGGGATGTCTTCCTTCTCAGCCTGGTGTCTTGGATTTAGTTTTATATGTTTTCTTAACACTATCATCTAACTATGATTAAATGGCTGATTTGTGTCAAATGTGTCTGCACTCTTCCCCACAGCTGACTCTAGAGTTGTAGGCAGTTCAGTTCACACTGAATAACCATTTGTTATTACCCTAAACTAGAATTAAACAAATCTAGGCAAGAGTGCCTCACAGCTGGACAATTGCTATCACAATTAAACCAAGTTAATACCTATCTAGTCCCAGAAAAACCCAGAGCATTGCCAAATCCCTCCGCTGTCATGTCAATACAAACCTTGTTGCTTTTTACTAATAATGGGAAAATCCTATTTATTGGGGTATAAAGTCACTTTGAATAGTCTTTGAAATGCAGAGCAAGGATTTGCAAACCCTGCTATAACTGCAGGGTCATGAATGAGCAGCAGATCTTGGAAACATTCACGCTTTCTTAACTTGTCTTGAATGAGAGTAATTCAAAGTCTGATTGACTTGTATTTCTTCAATGCCATCAGGAGGCCAGCTAAGAAAAAGTATTTGATTTTCATCGCCAATATAATTTGCCCAATCAGCAGGAATACTGTGATTATTAAACTGAGAGCTATAGTTTGTAGTGCTAAGTTAAAAATTCTTATAGCTGCAGGAGACCATAGTGTAACCTGATGAAGGTATAGGATAATTAACATGCTTGAATCTAAGATACGTCAGACATACAGACACACAGACAAGCACTGTCAGGCAGGTTTTACATGAGGTAGTTCAGAATTATTTCTGAGACTGGGTCTGTACACAAACACAACTAGATCCCATGTATATGATTAGAGATAGATTAGAAACAGAATGAGAGATGTCAGTCACATCTATTTAACTTTTGAGCTGAGTAATCATCTGAAGAGAAACTAATATCTTCACATCTCTTTTAAATGTTTCAGTGCTATTTGTTGGCATTCTTCTGAAAAGACTCACTCACTGAATATTCCATTTTCTTTGGCAGACTGTGTTCACAGATGCACATCTTTAATAACAGAAACACTTGTTATACATTTCCAAAATTATCTGATCAGCTTCCTACAAACAAGAACTTTTCCATCAACTTGATATACTACTATGTATTTTACATATATGCAGGTGTCACCATGTACAAAATTCAAGATGCTTTAAAATACCTCCCATACAATTGTACATAAATATTACATTTATTTTAAAAATGTGTTTTTTCCATGGCAAAAAAAAATACCCTATTGATCCATCTTTTCTGTTTTATAGAGTTTCAACTGTACTTGTAAATATACGTATCTTTTAATGTTAAAAGTACAGATTTAATATCTAGGTGATCTGTTAAGTGTGGTTTCTCTCAAGGAGAGGACATACAGACCTCATCATCTGGAGATGAGAGAGCCACAACCTTCCAGGGATCCTCTGCCAGTATTTCACCACCCTCATGGTAAATAATTTTTCCTAATCCCTGGTCAGAATTTGTCTTGGTCCGACTTCTGCAGGTTGCCTCTTTCCTGTCCTTGTGCACATCTAAGAAAAACCTGTCTCTGTCTTCTTTTAGCCTCTTGTGAAGTATTTCCAGATAGCAGTAGGTCCCCCTGCCCTCTTGGCCTTTTCAAGGCTGAAGAACTAAAGTGCCCTCGGCCTCTCCTCACAGATTTGCTGCTATAGTTTCCACTGGAGTAATGCTAGTAGGTTAATGCCTTTCTTGTACTGTAGGAGATGCAGTAATTAAATTAAAATTTTTCATTTATAACATCTATTTTTTGTTCATACACTTACTGATAGTGTAACACCCTTTATGTCTTCTACAGCTGTACTTGGCTTTTGAATTTTGTCCTGTTTGGTTTAGTTGGATGTTCTTCTAGTTCAGCTTTCAGTTTTGTTCCTCTGAAGTCCAAATTCCTCCTTGCACTGCCAGTTCTTTGGTTACCTCCCTTGCCACTAACTAGACAACCCATGTTTCAGCATGTTACAGGCTTTCCAAGTGACACCCATTTCCCCCTTTTCTTTTTTCTTCTCTTTCCTGGATACATCTGCAAGAAGCTGGAACCCAAGGGTATGGTCCCCTCTGAAGAGGTGGTTAACACACTGCCCTTGGACCAACAAAGTTTAGGACAGAGAATACCTAGAGAAGAGGATCCAAAGGGTTTTAAAATGACAAGAGTAGGAAAGCTCTTCTGAGTTTGACTCTGTAAACAGCACTTGGTTCTGCCATGCTGCTGTATGGAGTGCTTCTGAGTTTCATCTGCAAGTCTCTGAGAACAGAGGATACTCAGGACTTAGAAGAAATTATTCTCCCTTTTGAAGGACCAAGCTCTTGAAGAACCCCCACTGTTGGGAATATGACTTCTTCAGGTACTTAAAATTTCTTAATTAGCTTTATAAACATTAGAAAGTACAAGATCATTCTAGCAAAGGTAATAGAGCTGTAATTTTAGGTGTTACAGAATTTAGAACAAAAGATGGGTGTTTCCAATATTTGTTTTAAAGTGTTTTAAAAGGCTGTATGAAGAAGGAAAGCAAGCAAGCTATCATAGTGGGTTTTTCCCCTTTATGTTTTTGTGAACTAAGATTAGAGGGAACACGTAACAAGCATCTTGCTATTAAATTTGCCCATGACAAATAGTGCAGCTGCATATAGTGTGCAAGAACATCTGTAGAATCATGACACATGCAGAATTCCCCCACACTGAGAGCGTGACACTGTACTGAAAACAATTCAGTTGTAGAAGCAATATAAATACATTTTATATAATCTTTCTCCACCTTCTCCTCCCCCTTATCTTTTGAATCACGTTAACTACAGGATTCTGTCACTTCTTCACAGGAACAGTAAAAAAGTATAAAAGTGACAAAGCATTTCAGAATTATCCTCTTCCTTCATTAGCAGCATTTCTTATCTGAAGAAACAAAAAAGAAAGAAAGAATAACCAGTGGCAGAAATGCACTAGACAGACACCAGAGCTTGCTCAAAGTGGAATTTGACATGGTTTGCAGATGCAATTTAACTCTTGAGAAATCAAAGGGTGATTTTCTGTGTAGCATCATGTGTTGTTGTTCAGTTCAAAGTGAGCAGTTGGATTGCTGCAAGTCTTTACTTCGCCCATGTAAATGACAGTACAAAGTACTGTGATATGTGATATCACAAAGTGCTATGGAAAATATGTCTAAAGTCTATAGATTTCTAAAGTAAGGAGAATCTCCTTGCCTGGGATTTTATAAGTTCCCACAGTTTACTGTTCAAATGCAGCTATGGTAGAACTTCGTAGCTCATGGTCATAAAGAAGGACAGTGCCTTTTTCAAAATCCTTAAAGGCTTTTCCCAAAAATTATTTTAACAAAATATTTGCTTTCTTTCTTCTAAATATTCTATTGTTTGCTCTCTGGAATAGTTTCTCTGCAATCTTTGGATTTTAAAAGTAAGAAATTTTGTAATTGCAATGCAAACACTGATTTTTGTAATGTCTGAGGTTTTCTAAAGACTGTGTGATGATAATACCATGACAAGGCAAACACGTGCATGTTATGAACAGCTGGATCCTCATCAACTTGTTTCTTTGAAACATCTTACTTTCAGTCATGAGGACAGCTCAGGCCTGATAACTATATGAAGCTCCAGGGTAATTTCCAGAATTTTTTTATGTAGACCACAAGGCCAGTAGGAAGCTACAAGAGCCAGCCATCTTGGTCATAATTTTCAACTCTTTGCCCATTAAATTCCTGCAACCCAACTGCAAAAACACTATGCTTATGACATATTCCCATAAGGATTTTACTGATAGCTTACATTTTTAGTTTACTTGCTGATACTCTTTGGTCAAGTCCTTTGAACTCTTGCTTCATGCACCACCTGAATAAACCTTGTTTTCCTGTTTCAGAGAAACATCCTGTCCATGAATGAGAAGGGTTTTAAAGCATTCTGATGGCTGGAAAGTATGCAAGTACAACTGATATCACCTGATGACATTTGCTTTCAAGTAAGGGTATATTTATGTCTTAATTAAATTAGATATGGTTCCTCATTTAATAATACAATGATTTTTAGCATCCACTTCCTGGTTTGCATGTCCAGTAACTGCCTGCTCAAGGTACACAGTCATGTGCATCAGCATAGCAGAAAGGAACAGCATACATCCTGCAGAGCTGGGAAATGCTTTTACGAACTTTTCAGTATCCACAACTGTCTTGGAGTGACTTCACGATGTATCCCATATTGCCTGCTCTAGGCCCAGAAAATGAATCTTATGCCTTTCTGTGCCTTTAAACTGAAGAGAGTGAGAGAGACACACCCACAGGACTCTAAACTCTTCCAGGTTTCTCTCCATAGTGAGAGATTTTATTATTTAGCATTATTATTCTTTTTCTTGTGTGTTTGTTAAATGATTAGCTTTTTCCTTCTTCACTTTCCTCCAAGGAAATATTTCTTTTCCCGAACCTGGCCAGGGAGANGAGTGACTTCACGATGTATCCCATATTGCCTGCTCTAGGCCCAGAAAATGAATCTTATGCCTTTCTGTGCCTTTAAACTGAAGAGAGTGAGAGAGACACACCCACAGGACTCTAAACTCTTCCAGGTTTCTCTCCATAGTGAGAGATTTTATTATTTAGCATTATTATTCTTTTTCTTGTGTGTTTGTTAAATGATTAGCTTTTTCCTTCTTCACTTTCCTCCAAGGAAATATTTCTTTTCCCGAACCTGGCCAGGGAGATGTAACTACAACCTGCTTTCTATCAGAGGATATTTTTCTCTGAATTTGTCTCAAACTGGGACAACAACTTTCTCATGGAGAGGGGCACATCTGGTGGCCAGATGTAACTGCAGTCAGCTGTGGCCACTCCAAGCTAGAAATGAGTGTCTGAGCATCCTGCTCACTAATCCTTCCAAAGCAATGCCTGTGTTCTGGCTGGTCTCTTGGGTAACTGCTTCAACAGCTCCTTGTAGTCCTGGGCTCCAGTTAATAAAATAAACAGTGGCACAATTTTTAACAGGTTAGCACTATAAGGAGTTGTGGAAAAATGTACCGGGGAAAGCTACATTTATATGATACGTAAAATGAAACACTAGATTTCCCCTCTTGCAGAATTTACTTTTTTAAATAAAGAGTTTTGTGGCCATTTTAAAAGTTTTGTTTTATTTTTCTCATGATGAAGATGGAGTGATTCTTGGTGGGAAAACACATACACATGGATATATTCACTGTGGATAAGTGAACTGAAAAATAAAGATTATGAAATAAATACTGTTAGTTTGGTTTAGACCCAGAGGAGTGAAATTCAGCATCAAAATGATTAATATTATAGCTGATCTAATTCTTTTAGTTGTTTTTCTTTGCTTGTATTTTTGCTGCTGTCTTGTTGTTTACAGCTTCCCAACTAGAAGAATATCCCGAAGCAAATTACTGTCAGAAGCCAAAAAAAGTATCCATATTTCATCCTAAAGCACTGTCAACTTAATTTTAAAGTAATTTTTCTGCTTTATGAGTCCAGGCTGAAGTGGTGAGTTTGCAAATCCATAAATCAAACCAAAGGAAATAAAGGAAATACACACATCTGTTTAAAATGTTCTGTTTTCCTAAAACTTCATTGTAAGCATAGTTTTTATTAATTAAAACTTAAATTACTAGAAAGAGAAGAAAGGAACAAAATTGTGAACTGTATTCTGTACAACTGTACACATCTGTGTTGTGACTCCAGAGCCATCTCCTGGGCTATAGAGAAGTTTTTCTAGATTTATAATAGCAGAAAATAATTCAGATTGTGTATTCCCCTGAGCACAGTGAGGAGCACATATGTGTGTTTGTGAATTTTCTGAGCCTGTTGGGGCCTGGGCCTGTAAAAGGCACACTGTCCTGTGAGGTCTCCTGCATTTGCAAGTGTTGTTCTAGGCCCCTGTGCAGGTGTGCAGACACTCACAAAATGTCCTTGGTTTTCAAATGGTTCCAAACTGACCTTACACATCTCAAGTGAAGCTGCTCAAGTAACATCTCAAGTGAATCTGATTCAAGTTCTTTAGCTGTAAAAGACACATTAGAGAGCAGGTGTGGAAGCCTTCTGTGGAAAACCACTGAAAATCTTGTGAAACCTGTGTCCCCAAGTGCAAGACCAGCAGCCTGGCAGCGAGCGTGAGCATGGTTGTGTTTGTGCTCTTCTGCACACTTGGGGAAATCGTGCAGAATTCCTGGTCCCAGGGCTCAGTTTATTGCCACAGAAGGAGCAGAGCCCCAGTGTATGTTCCAGCTCAGAACTGCCACCAGCAGCTACTGAATAGTAGCCACGTTCTGAATCTCAACACACCATGAAAATCCTCCTTTAATCAAATACTCCCAGGGGAGCAAGAAATTCAAGATGCACTTCCAGCCTGGGCTGGTGCACACCACTTGGTCAATACTTGACATAAAGAGCTTTTTGCTTGTCTTTGCAGTGTGGGGGTCGGGCGACACAACAAGCAAAACCAACAGGCAGCACATGAGATAACATGAGAACATGAGGGCAACAAGAAAGAAGAGGCAAAGGTGCAGGACTGAGTGGGGCACTGTGGTGGCTGGATTAGAAAGCATTTTGCTTCTCAGCTTGAACTGTTTAATTAGGGAATTTCACAGTAATTTTGATCAAGCCTAACAAGTAACAAATTCAGTGCTCTGGCTCACTAAATTCTTTCTTGCAGTCTAAATAAGCTGCAAAGCTTGGAGCTGGAGGAATTCAGCGCCTTAACAGCACTTTCTCTCCAGCCTGCACTGTAGGTAAGCACTGTCCTGTGGCAACCTTTTTGGGGTCAAGTGATTTAGAGAGCTTAGACAAGGCTGGGGTTCAGGATCCCTATATTCAGACACAATCCTCAGTAGCAAAGGCTGTGAGGAAATATTTTCTGACATTTACTAGAGGGGCAGGGGAGGGAAGGGAGGACTCAGCTCTAGGAGAGATAGTAGGTACAGCTAAACTAGAAGGAGGGGAAGGGCTGAGGAATATAATGAGGAGGTGGGGGAAATGACACTGGAATAAAAGGGTGAGTATATGAGATACCTACTTGTCCTGGCCTTCCTCTGTTCAAAGCCCTCCAAGGGTGGGTACAAGACTTGAATAGAGGGGATGGATGTCAAAATATTTCCATAAGGAATATAGTGCAATAAATCAGAGAAAAAGGGCAGAATGGAGGCAAGGAGCAAACGGTAGGAGAATTATTTTAGTTCTAAGTGAATGATTATGTCTCCTGAGTGATTACACATCAGGATGGTGGTATGTTGGGGAAGATTGTTCAGCTAGATAGGAAGGAGTACTCAAATTGCAGTCATTGAACTGTAGTACATGCAAGGGTGCAAATAAGATAAGAAAAATAGACAAGTAAAAATCCAGCTGGAGTCAATGTGTCTTGGGCACTGCGATCCTTGGGAGTTAATGTTACTATCATACAAAGGTAGGAAGAGTTTCAGAGGAAGCTACTTCGAATACTTGTAGAACATAATCAGAGAGAGAGCAGACTATTAAAAATACTCTGAACATAACTTGCGAGTACTGGGTTAAGTAAAAGATAAATAATTTCTTCCAAGTTTCTGGAGAACAGGACCACCAGCAAGAAATACCTGCAGTATGACACACACCTAGAGTCATCCCAGCATGAGGCTGGTGAAGGACAAGAGATACAATGCCAGTATATAGTATCCCATTCATAATACCATGATGAATGGAAAGTAGGAAAGGGCTTGAGCAGAGTTGTTCTGGTTGCTGGGGCATTAACACCTTGGGCAGCATCAGGCATTCAGAAGAAAAAGAGTTGCCGTGTTTCCTTCATAGCACTGTGTCAGGTTTTACTCTCACTAGCACTTGTCCCTTTTTGACTCAAATAGATAATTAACATATTTGAAACAAATTTGATGTGACTTTTATCCAGTTGTTCCCCAGTGCTGAGGTTTGATCTTATGCCAGTTATGACTGTAAATATAAGGACAGGGACTTTTTATGTGGCCATAGTATTGCCAGGCACTGCTGTCACTTTTCCATTTAGCAATTGTTGTAGTATCTATCCACCCACTGACCAGATCAAGACCTTTTGTTCCTGAAATAAGGACTTGGAATAATAAAGGTTAAGTTTTAAATTTCTATGTACAGAAGCTAGTATGTCTCAGAATTCACTCACTTGTTTTTATAACAAAAAGGCACCATCACTGAGGAAAAATTTATTTGTCCTTACTTCACCCAAAAGTCAAGGGGTAAAAAAATATGAGGATTCCTGTGCTGAATCCAACAGTCCTTATTTGGCCTCGAAGAGGTCACTGGGAACTTAGTACTGGGGAATTTCTGAACTCATCTTTGCTCCATGTGGAGCAAGGTCAGCAATTACTATGCAAACCATTGCCAGTTATTCTGTTTAAAATTACAGTTATATTGCTCTATTTATATGCTTGTATTTTATTTCCAGGTCTTTTATGAGAACATATAGCTGCATGTCACAGCACCTCTTTTCCATGGGTTAAGGGAGACTATTCTAACACTTCCAGCTTCTGCTGCCCAGGTACCTTCAGCTGAAGCAGTCCTTTGGTACTGTGGAGGGTCAGTCAATGTGCCACCTGTTATGTCCAAGTATATGAGAATATAGCCAGGAAAAGAGAATAACAGAGCTTTAGGAGTTTGCTGTCCCTAACAGTCAGTGTAGTAAGTTGGAAGAAACTGCAAAAACCCTGAGTTATTTTTGTCAGTAGTTCAGTGTTCAGGTAGATGCAGAGCATAGAGAGAGTTGCTGCCCTTCCCCAGATGCCATTCCTCCCTTCCCCAGACTGGCTTTCTGGCCGGTTAGTGATTCATAAGGTTCTGTACTGATTTCACTGTGAGCTTCAGTATTTGCATAAGTAAAAGCTTCTGCAGCTTCTGTAGGGAGATTCTTAGTGAAATTGCAGCACAAAACATTGATATTATGTAATTATGGTAGTTCATCTTAACTTAAATGAAATTGTTACTTTAAACTTGCTCTAAGTGGCTCACAATGTAACTTTTGTATGACACACCTACAAAACAAATGAGTTAATCACAATATGTGTCATTTTTAATTTTTCTCTTTCATTTTTCTTTCAGTCATTCTCTCTTTGTAATTAGCATGGAGACTACCCTTCAGTCAAAACTAGCCACCTGGAAAGTTTCAGCTTGTAATATGCAGCTTTTTTTCTGTGAATTATGAATGTGCAAAAAAGAGACCTTTCTCCTTACACCCACTTCCTTGCATAATTCAAATATGAATGAATGAATTTTATTCAGGCTTGCCAAAAAAATCATATTTCAGCTGATAACAAGCATGAAAAATTTCAGATGAAAGGGATTTTTTTAAAGAAAAAGAATATTCTAAGCATGGGAGAACAGCAGGTTAAGACAGAAGTCTCAGTGCAACCTTAACTATAACAATTGCTATCAAGCAAATACTCTATCCAAGTACTAAATCTTGCTTTGTGCTGCCCTGGTGCACAGTAGCAGGGACAGAGTAGCATAATAAAAGCTGGTCCCCTTATGCAAACAGCAGAGCACAGCACTTGACAGAATACAAGAAGAAGGTGAGCCTGCCTGCTGTTCTGGCTTGCTAACCATACTCCCAGGGTCTGTGGGTTAGTTGTCACCTCTCGCTCCAGTCAGATAGCAAAAGGTAATTCAAACACTAGCAAAGGAAATGTTTTGGCCCTCTCCAGAAGAACATTTTACCAATTCCTTGCCTCCAAATATACTGTTCTATTAAATAAAGTATTTGAATGAATTCATATAGGCAACATGATGGTTTAACAGGTCAAAAAGGGAACGAAATCAGTACCAGGCTTTTTTCTGATTAACTGTGTATTTAAAAATATATATATCTGTGAAGAAGGTATTATCTGTGCAAAGCAGAATAAGATTTGGGCTCATGCCAGTACCACTGTGAAAATAAACTATAACAGTGAGGAAAAGTTACCATCTGGAATATTTCTGCATCATATTTTCTCTTGTTCCTAATAAAGCTTTGGTGATAAGTCCAGCTCTCCTTTTCTACTCAGAAAACAGGATTAAAACTCCCATTCATTTACTATGGGTTTATTTAAAAATGTGGCTAAACAGTAGTGAATGCTAAAGTATTATCTTGCCAATTCACAGATCCACACTGATTAGAGGATCAGCTGAGAGGATTTTCAAGTGGCAAGCCTGGACATAAAAAATTCCCTTCCAGTCTGACTTGAGTTGACTGTTGCAAGTTGATCTTGGCAGCAAGTGACCAAAATTGAGTTGTCAGCATCCTCCTGTGTAGTGGAAGAAGTCGTTGCTTTCTCGTGCAGATGCAAGAGTTTCTGTGGGAAAACGGAACATAATCACAGTACTGAATGTCTCTGTGGATTGGTAATGTCTCTAATACATAGATTACTTGTGCAAATTCAGTCCCAGCTGAATTTGGGATGGGAAATTATTGAAAATGGTTGTTGTTTGATTGATATAAAATGAGTTGTCAGCTTGAGTCAATGCCTTCAGGGCAGATGTCCACAGCATTATTGGGACCTGTCAGAAGCAAAGAACTCCTTGGTACAGAGTAACAACTACTCATTCAACTACCCCAAAAAAATCCTTGTGTGCCTGGGCTCAGAGAAGAAGGCAGAAAAAAAAAAAATTACTTCTGGCCAGGATCTTTTATGCCATAATGTCAGTAAGAGATTTAACTTGACACTTGGTGCAACCTTTTCCCTGGGACCCTGACTAGACACTATCAGCTCTTCTGCTGTTTGGTCAACACTCTCGCTAAGAATTAGAAGAAAACTCACAGATTTGGTTACTTATTGTCATGGTAAAGGTGTATTTATAAAGACCAGTTAATAAAGAAATTTTTACATGTTTGCTTATAAAAATGCTGTGAATAACTTTGTATTTCTTGAGGAATTCTCCTTATAACAATACAACTAGAGAAATAAGAGAGTGTCTTATCAGCAAAAACTAAGACAAAGAAACAGCCAGGACTGACAGTACAGCAGTGTCAGTATTACACTGTTTGCTAATACTGAACAGTGATCTATTGTTTACCACAGAGCAGATTATAACAGATTTTTTCCTATAAGTCAATAAATAGCTGTCATATGGTTATTACTGCCTTTGACCAAGTGTGGTACAGCTAACAACAGGAATGAATTCTATTTCCCATCACCAATCTGTCGAGCTGGCCTCCTTCTTCATGGGGCTGGTGCTTTGGGAGGTACTAGCTGAAGGACTTTCCATTAAAACTCATTTTACTGTCTTCATCTAGTGCATGGCTCAACTTTCCTTCTTTCCTTTCATCTCTGTTTCCTCCTTTAGATTATTTTTCATTATGCCTCCCCCCCAGCATACCCACACTTTGCCTTTCATCTCTCTACGTATGCTATTCCAGCACTTGTCAGGCCCAGCAGGAGGCACATGGGAGAACCAAACAATATGATATGTTAGGTGGAAGAAAATATTGGAACAATCATTTATTGTCACACTTTAAAGAGGTCTGCTGTGTTATTTATTTTATTATTCTGTATTAGGTACATGGTTTAGTTTTACAGGCATTATTAATCACTAAAATACATTACACTTTCAGCCAGGATGTTAACGTTTTAAATGCATTCATCTTGCTTCTTTAAACAGAAACAATGGGCCTTCTGCACTGCCCTCCCTCCCCTTTAGTCAATAAATCCTTTCTATTGATTCAGGAAATAGCTCTTAAACCCTGTTTTATATTTTAAGTTCCACTAGACACACTCAGCCATATAATTTTGCTTAATAACAAATGGAGCTTTTATTTTTGCTGTTTACTATGTGTTTGGTTATCAAAGTCAGCTTGAAAGTTTTGGGTAGAAGAGGACAAAACCTATAATGGCAATGAGCCACCATAAAAGATTTCCTAAATGAATATTGCAGTAAAATAAAGTACCTGTAAAAAGTGTATGAGTGTGTGTGTTTAAAAAGCAGTCTCATCAGTAGATGAATGATAAATGAAAAATTCATCAGGGAGTGTGGATTCTCTTGAGCCAGTCTGGATCAACAGACAATATGGATTTTTGATAATTTATGGCTTTTCCAGTATATATTCTCCTGAAATACCCATTGCAAATCTCAGAAAGATAATTAGAGAATTATCATATTGCTTAACTAAGAGTGCAAATTGTATTAGATTCTATGTATCCCAACCCTGGGCAGAATCATTAGTGTTGTTTAATTGTTACAAATGTAGTCGTCGCATTTTAATAAATTGCCTTCATTGTCAATATCCACAATTGACTACTTCTCTTAATGCTCATGGATAGGTTAGTTACCAGGTAATCTTACAGTTAGTATATATCACAATGAAGCAAAAATGTAAGAAAATGCAAAGGTCAAAACCATGTTTCTATTATGTAAAAAATGAATGATAATGACATAATTTTTTCAGCTCATCAGGTTCTTTGCTAAGTGCCTCTGTTATTGCCAGATCAGTAGTGTATAACAAAGAAGTGCTTTCTGTAGGCTGCTTCATTAGCCTGCCCTGTAGGACCTCACCTCAGACCTTTCACTAATCTGTTGGCCAGCTCAATAGCCTTGTTAGTTCTATTCACTTCTTCCTGGCAGCGGATTTTCTCAGCTGTAGCTCTCTCAAAGGCAGTGGTTAAGGCAGGCCGGATTGTGTCTAGTTCCTTCAAATAAAAACAGTAACAAACAACTTTGGACATTGTAAGAACACATAAAAATATTTCTGCTATCCCATTTTATATTGCCGAAAGCTAAATTACACAGTGCAAGAAAGGTGTAAACATTAACTGCGCTCAGAGTTTTGTTTAGGTGGTGGTCCAAAGGTGGATTCAGGAAAACCTGGGGAAAATGGGGCCAGTGTTCTGATTTCCCCCAGTTGTTCAGAACAGCCTCCAAAACGAAATTACAAACTTGATCTTATATCAGTGAAAAAGCATATGGGATATGATGTATAAAGGATATGATATCTCCCTTCTCTCTGAGGATTCTGAAATGAAATGAAATATATTTATTACTACACTGTATATCCTCTATAGGAGACCCAAAACTTGAAAAGACAGCTGCTTCAAACTAAAGAAAACAGAAGGGTTTAAAGATGATAGATAAAATACTTGAAAAACGAGTCGGTGTCCTTTGGTGACTTTCAGTTAGATTATGCTTCCCAGTGCACAAACTGTTCTGAAAACAGCCTGAAATCCCCAGCCACCTTAGATTTGGGAGCAAGTAGCTCAGTGCCTGGTACATCAAAGCATTTAAGCACACAAACAGTCCCACTAGGTCAAAGCCTTGGTTATTCCCCGAGGGAGGAGTGGAAGATAATTCAGCATGGATGACTGAGCATGAAGATAAGGCAAGAACGATGTGCAACTCCAGAGAGTCACGGGCAGAGCACCCAAATGACTGAGTGCAGAGGATGAACTGGCTGGGGAGTGATAAAGGAAAGGTCAGAAGGGTGCTGTAGAGCCCCAGCACAGCGAGGCACTCCAGAACTGGCGTCACTGGGTGCATGTGAACAGAGCCATTGGCTGTAGCTGGGGCCATCTGGACAGCCAGAGAAACGATTCCCTCCAGCAACAAATACGTATTCCTTTCAGCTGGGCAAACATATATCCTTGCAGCTCTACTGAACTCCCTAGTATTCCCCAGGCAAAGTCAGAGCTGAGCATGGCTCCTGGATGAGGGCTGTACGTTCTCCCAGCCGTGCTCCTAATAAGCTCTGTGCACCTTGGGGAAGGCCAAGGGGTGCCCTTGGGAATCTCCCTAGAGAAATGCTGAATAGGTGCCTTGAGGACACCATGAGGTGGAACCTGTGTGTATTACAAGACATTAAAAAGACAGGTAACTGTTTTATTGGGAAGGTTTGGAGAAATTTGGAGTAAATTACAGCACAAGCGTTTCTAAATGGGGCCCAAAGATAGCCTTTAAAGAAGACTGCAGTTTTGCAGCACCCACGCTGAGCAGCCTAAAGGGGCTCAGGAGTGGGCAGAGTGGGCACAAGTTACCTCCTCCTTCTGCCGTGTGCCCCCATGTGTGGAGAGCACAGGCAGCGCCTGTGTTAGAAACGTGTCCTGTTGGCCAGGCTGAGGCACACTGGCTGAATCCTGCCTCTCCTTCCTGCACAGGGAAGATCCAGGCACCAACTGAGAACTCACCATGCATGAAGAAAAGCACCTGCTGTGGTTCCAAGGCACATGAGGTGGCTGCAGAGGCTGAGGATGCGATCCCGTCATTTACCTGAAACTAAAAAATGTTAATGAGTGGCAAATTATACTGACAAATACCTTTGGCAGTATTACAATCAATCATGTAGGAAATACCTCTGACAGAGGAAGGTATTACAAACAATTGAATTAGAGAGCCTTCTAAAATGACCAAAAAGGTACTTTTTAATACATCTAGTGGTCCTGACTCTAAAGTTCATGTCTTTGAGCCTATCATGCTCATCCAGCTCATGCCATCCAGCTTTTCCCAAGATTTCTGTCTTCCACTGCAGTGCCCTCCTACAAAGCTTGTTGCTTGATGTATATATACATCACCTAAACAGAAATGAAGGATACCAAATAGGTAGAAATAGGTGTGTCTGTAGGTGAGATCAAAGATCAGCACTTAGAGACTGAAGCTAAGGAGATGCAGAGAGAAAAAAAGTGGAAAAGCTACCTGCTGTTCTGAGCATGGGTGCTGCAATGCTCATGGTGGGGAGCAGAACATGCTTGAAGCTTTTTTTTTAGAGGTTGTTCAGGAATTAGGAAGGATTTTTTACTGCAGTTCTGGCTCTACCGAGCCAGGCTGAAATTGTGTGCTTCTCTTCCCTCAGACCATTTAGTGTTTGGCAAACCTTCCTCTAAAACAAAAAAATTCAAAGGAGGTACTGGAAGCAAAAATTTAAGTGGAAGATAGAGACAAAAACCCCCACATTTGTGTATTTAGATATATGTCTCTCTGTGTGTGTGAATGTGTATGTATATGTTTATGGTCAAACAATAGAAGAACAATTCCAGTTCATGAAGGTCAAACCCAGAACTTGTGAAAGGCGCCAGAAGCAGTGCAAGTGCTGGCAGGAGCCATATGGGGAACTGGAAGTTGCCAGCTCCTCCATCAATTTTTTCAAGGTTTTATCATATGAAACACTGTGTGCCAGGAAAAGTATGTAGCAGATCGCTGTTGGGTACCACTTCCCTCTCATGCTTTTCTACCTCATTTGCAATACAAGCACCCCTTCTCAGTACCTTTACTCAGATGGCAAGTTATCTGTGATGTGGAACTGATTTGGGCAAGGACAGAGACGCCAAACTGCAGGTGAATAGCGAAACTGCACAGAATTACTTCCTATTCAAATGGAAGCCCAGAACAATCAGGCCTTTAATGTGTTACAATTCATTTGACTATCCACATTTTTGACTTTCTGTAAATAATGTGCTAAATGGATAAAAGAATATACCATTTTTCCTTCTTTCCTCCGAGTTACTGATAACAAGACAAGTTCCTTCCCTTACAGTTTGTGCATATAAATGTGATTAATGTAAAAAAAAAAAAGGTGCCAAAATCTCTTTATCTTTCTCTCTCTCTTTTTTTTTAAAGCATTGCCCTTTTCAAAACAAGGGGAAATTCAGTATAGTTTCAGTGCCACAGTGATCAAACAGTGTCACATCACTATGGCAATTGCTGCCCAGGCCAGGAATACAGATCAGCTTTAATTGTGCAACGCCTTATTGCTGGTGCATGTCAATCAGAACCTATGAATTGAGAAAAATTTGCTCTGTTCATTCTGTTAAATGATGTATCCAATTAAACCTGTTAGAATTCATGATCTTCAGTCAAGGTTAAATGAAAGTAGTTACTCCTGTCAGCTAGGTGATTAAATGCTGCCTACATCAGGCACATTTATGTGCAAAATTAAAATTTTGGTATAAAGCATGAATCTTTATGCATGCCAGTTAATTATCTTGCAGTTCCTCCATTTATTAAATGCCCACTGCATTTCTTCTTAATCATCAGCTTCCTTTCAAAACTTATTTCATACACTACATTATACCAAATTTCAATGTTTAAAATGAAACGCTTTCTCAATGAAAACTTCCTCTTTTCAAGGGTTTGGCTGTTGCTATGTTACTAAAGATGGCCATTAACAGTTTTTGAGTCATTATGCAGAAGGTCTATTCGTGTTGTTTTGCTCGATTCTGAGAGAGCGTTATAGGAATCCCTCGAGCTGCTGCTGTGGGGCAGTTCCTCCTCCCCAGAACTGAGTTCTGCTGCACATCAAGCCAACTTCAGGCAGCAGTAAGGCTGCCACGGCCGTGCTGCCTCTGCCAGCTCGCACAGGATGGGCAGGGCCGTGGGGCAGCGCAGCACCAGGGGCTGTGCTCTGCCGGGCTCCTGCTGCCTGCAGCACCGGGGCCAGCAAGGGTCTCCGGTGGGGCCAGCAAGTCCAGGCTGCAGCTGCAGGTACCACAAACACCACAGCCTCCAGGTGGGGCACCACTAGCGCCCTGCGCCAAGGGCTCAGAGGGTTGGCCCCTTCCCCTGCCAGCCTTAAGAGCTGTCTCAGAATTCTCTTTGGCTTGGCAATCCAGTGCGTCCTGTTTGCCCCAGGCAGCTCCCATATTGCAATATCATATTTTAATTAGAAGAAAAATTATGTGTTGCATGCTTGAATTAAATTAAATTGCATATTTATATTTATAAGACACAGTATTGGCAGGATTTAAATGCTATATGAATTGAAGAACCAGAATACAGGTGTATTATAGTGATTTGTGGCTGAAACATTTCCTAGAAATGCACACAAAGCAGAATAGTACCAAATGCTAATTTAGTACCCTAAGACAACACTCTGTGCTCTTGCAAGCACAATTTCCCATATTCCATCTGAGCATTTATTCCCTTTCATTATGAAAAGGTATTAAGAACCTTTGTTACAAACAAGCAACATAAAAAATATGTCATACCACTTCACAACTACTAATGAATAATATCATTTAAAACAGACTGGGAAATAAACTAGTATAACACATTCTACTCTACTAGTACTATAAATATTCGCAAGGTTGTTATTAAAGATAAATGCACACAGTAATTTTCTACTTGTAGGTTTTACAGGTATAATTTTGAATCATACAATATTTTTTAAAACACATCACAAGGATGGAAACCAACAAAAAGACTGACTGGCAGTGATTCCTAGTGATCAATAGCTGATGTCTCCATCTATCTTTGAGGGCCCCCATAAATTATATCGTGGCAGTGTGAACCTTCAAGAGGACTGATGTGATTAACTTGTTCAGGGTCACAGTGGGGAGCACTGATCAGAAGAGTTTTACACCTGTGGCACTGCTGCTCTGCGGGCCACGTCTGCAGGACACATTCTGCAGGTGCCAGTGGCTGCCCTGAGGCACTGCCAGGGGGAAGGAGGGCTTTGGACAGGTCAGCCTCAGCTTCATATTCCTGAGGGGCAGCTCATTTTCTCTTCACTGAGATTCAAAGCTGGGAACTCTGTTTCACAGCAGGTGAAGGTATGAATGTCACACACAGACCCATGCCCAGCCTGAGAGCCTTTCTGGGAAACCCTGGTGCAGTTGCAACAGTGGCTGCTTCAACCTGCCCTTCCCAGACCAAAATAGCCTCCACTCCAGGCCTTGGAAAGCAGACAAAAAGACCCCTCCTCTGCTGCTCCCCTAGAGCTACAAATAATGGACTTCTCTTTCTTGGCAGCTGCAGAGAAAACCACAGACATTTTTTCCTGTTTTGTTCAGCAAATATAAGCTGTAAGTTAAAGCTCAGTATCTTTAGATACCTCAACAAAAGAGGGAAAAAGGGAATCTACACTTAAAGAGAATAATTCCTCGGGGGTTCTGACAGGAGGTGGCGATGTGCCAGGGAAGTAGCTGGAGAATAAGCCTCCTTGCAGGATTCTGGGATGTCTATTGCCGAGCTGCTTCAACTCACTTGAACAATCTAGAACTCATATTTAATTCTTCTCCTTTCTCTACATGTTCTTACTTTCACCCCAGTCCTTCAAAACCAGATATTGTAAGCTGTGAACCCCAGGCCCAATGTGCCTTAATGTTACCCCATGAAACAATACTGGCAGGACAATTTATTTCTGCTCGAAACAATTTCCCTGTCCTAAAATTGTGATTGTTAGGTTAGCATCCCATTGAGATGAGAAAAGGAAAGAGCTGCACTTTCAGGTTGTGCCTAAAATTTTAAGGAAGGCAAGCTGCACTGATTTATCCTTGGCATACTGTTTTATAACCATAAGAACAAAAAACTTCTTTTTAGTGGCAGATTAAATTGTGCAGAAACAGACTGACACTGAGAAGGCAAACACTGCAGTCTGCTTAAACAGGCTGAGTCTCACATCAAAGGCTGCTTGGCCAAAAAGATCTGTGTACACACACACACACACACACACACTCTTAGTTTATTTGATTTCATAAGCAAGTTTCCATTTAAAACACATAAAAAGATATAAAAAAATAAAATTGGCATAGCATTTTTAATAGATAGATTTTCAAAGAATTTGTGGTTTAGATTATATTCATTTTCAGGAAACTTGCTTAGAAAGTAATTAAATGTATTTTACCCATTAATTCTCTCTTTTTTTTTTTTTTTAAATTTTGCATAGTGCTACTGAAACAAAACTAAAAACTAGGGAATGGAAGGAATTTTTTTAACTGAATATTATAAATGAATAGAGCAAGGGATGTTAATGTTTGTCATTTTCCTTATCTGTACACATGAATATGTTATATGCTCATTTCCATTGCAAATGGACCAACAGAATGATCATTGCAAACTGAAATATACTGTACATTTCATTTCTTCATTCCTTTGAAAATACCACTGACAAAAATAATCAATTGCTAGTATTCTTGTTCTAAAGCTCTGCATCTCAATGAAAATTGAAGGAATTAATGGTGTCCATCTGGAATAAAGCATGCAGTGTGTTCTGGAGGGTCATTATTATTCACTGCTTGAAACAAAGTCAGCCTATGGAGCCCTGAACCATGACTGGGTGATTGTGCAAGGCACTGTACAAACATGTAGTCATCCTGTTTCTTGCACACCTCTCTTGCACCTTGCTCACATTTAATGAAAGAAAAAGAAGGCAGAGAGGAGTTGTGACTCCTTATCATAGCTACATTAGAGAGGAAATACTGAAGAAGGAATAGAACTATTTGAGGTAAAGGGTAAACTTGTCACAAGAACAAACCTGAATTAGAATGTCAGTGGTATAGTCTGAGTCACAATTAGGAGGTTTCTATCCATCTGTACAGTGAGGTTCTGGAGTAGCATTCCTGTAGGAGCCATGGGGCACAAGAAACCTCCTGAGGGCTAAGAAAAAAATTACTCTCTTGGAGTTTTTTAGCTTTCAACTACTCTGTGTTTACTTTGCAATGTATAGTAATGTCTCCTTCCCATTTGGTCCCAGAGATTAAAAAGTACAGTGAAAGGTAGTGCCTGGCCCAAAGTATTTCTTTTATCATCTTATTCAACAGAACCAAGGAAGAAATACCTGTAAGTTCAGGCATCAACTCTGAGCTCAAAATGACATTCGAAGATACAGTGATAAAACCCACTCAGGAAGGCAAGAGGACTGGTACTTTTCACATCATTATGAGGCTCTGTGGGACAGAAAACAAAAAATATGTAGAATAAATTGGCAGGAATAAAACCATAGGATGAATATAGGACAGGAAGGTAAACTGCATCCTGCTGAAGGGAGTGGGACTGGCATCCATGTACACTTGGTCTTACTGCTAATGGGACACTGGGTCACATCCTGAAAACCCTTACTTATGCAAGTAATCCCACTAAAATCAATAGGAACCATGACTGTAATGACTGCTTCCATGTCTCCACTAGGGATTGCAAGGTCAGGTCCATTTTCTGTGCAATATTGGATGAATGCTAGAAAATCAATATCTCTATTGAGACTTCTTCTTTTGGAGTAAAAATAAACCTAGACCATTTTGAGTTCAAATGTTCATTGTTCCTGGGTGTTTTTTATAAATTCCTTTTGAAAGCAAAATGGTCAAATCAAAATGGAGCAAAATGCTCATCTTTTTGGTGTGTTTTACAGCTTGTTGTTCTACATAGCTTTGTAATGCCAAAAAGATTAAAGACAACTTCGTAGCTTCTTCGTATTTCTCCTTTATCAGTTAAAAAGAGACATTTTAGTTTAGCAATGCCCTCTATTCAAATGAGTCAGGGCTGAGGGATAAGTGGGGAGAAAGAGAATGCCAGAGTCTATTATTTTAGGAATTTTGCTGTTTTATGGAAAATTTTTTTTGTCTTTTTGCCATAGAAAATTCAAAGCAAGAAGGTTTTTTTAGTAAAAAGATTTTGGTGCATTCATAGAAATATAACTCATTGTTATAAAGCATTGCTTAGGTAGCATGGAAAAAAACCCTGCTCAATTCTGTTCACATTACAGGTTATTATTATGCTTCAATCACTATGGAGCACCTTCAACCATCATTTTGTTTAAAATGCCTAAACCTAGCTTGGTATATTTATTCTTAATTTGCTACTAAACTACAATTACACCTACTTGTAATTGTGTCCAAATTGAATTTTCATACTGAAATATGTTAAATTCCTCTGTTTGATTCCCTTCTACTTCAATTGTGGTGGGTCAAAAGGAAATTATGATTAATCCATGGCATACAAATGAACTATTTTAAGGATTTTCTAATAGATTTATGTTTTTCTGCAAGCCCTTGATGGCTTGAATGAAATTTTAAGATGGATTTCATTATGTTGGAGATGTGATCAGCTTCATGTTTGGCATGAAAAGTGGTATAAAAAAGAAGTCATCTCACAGAAAAAACCCCAGCTAATTCCTAATACATTAGAAGTGCAATATCCACCAATTAAGAGAGAAACAAATAGGAACTGGTGTGCTTTCTCTCAGAGACAGTTCCTTGAAATTTTGAGAAAATACATCCCAAATCCATTCAGCACCTGATGCATTTCGTCCACCCAGCTCAGCCATTTTTCCCAAGAAATTTCATTCAACAACAATTAATGGAAGAATCAGTTGTCTTTCAATTCAGCTTAATAGGAATTACAGATGATAAAGAAATAAAAATGCTTTGATGCCCAGGTTTCAGCTAAGGTGATTGTATTTTTTTGGGACCAATACAAAAATATGGACTTATCCTAGGATTCCAGCTCAGCTGGATTTACTGGCATGCTGGGGAGCAAATCCAAGAATGTGTTCAGTGCTCAGTCCCTTTTACCCACCTCTGCAGGGCTTGTTTCCCACCTGCTGTGTGACACATTAGCCATAACTTCTTCCCCTCTTGCACCGCTGCACAAGGGACTGTGGTTTGGCTCTGTACTGCTAACAACATTATTGACAAAGCGATGCTCCCGAGGTATAACGACAAGCTGTTGTAGCACTTATTTACAGAATAACGTGCACTTTTCAGATACTCCATGCTTCTATTGGTTTTGGAGCTGTGTTACACAACATATTTAACTAGCACTAACAGCCTTAGAGTCCAAAAACCATGTAATTGAAAATCCAAGAGAACAATTGGCACCATTTTGACCTCACGCAAGCCCAGTACAATAGTACAGCAAGTAGTACCTGTGTCTTCACGGTGTGCCCTGCTTTACTTCATTATCTCATTTTTATGTTATTATTGCAAATAAAGTTAACCCAAACCCCAAAGCAATGGACAACACTCTACAGTCTGTTTTTTAACTAACAGTGCTGCCTATAGGATAAGATTAAAAATATTCCAGTTCTTGGAAAAGTATAAAAATTAGGCATCAAAACAGGTCAGATACTTACATATATCTTTTTGATGTGCTCATATGATAGGAGAGCAGATTGATAAAGGACAGAAGAAATGCTAAATATGTACCATGACAAACAGTGAAAAATTAAGTATTGTAACTAACATTAATTACACGCTAGTAAGATGAATAGGCTGCTCATCATTAATGAGAACGTACACCTTTGTCTAAGTTTCACATCTACCTGTGATAAATGTGCTAACAGCGATAGAATACATCATAGTAACATTTGAATTAACAGCACACTAATAGATTGACATACAAGTATGAATAAAGCATTTAATCATAAACATTATACCACACCCAACAGCAAATTTTCTTTTTTGCATATATATCAAGTAAAATGTATAAACATTACAATTTTATTTCAGTTTATGCTGAGATAATCTAATGGTATTACCTCATACTATCCTAATATTTGTAATCCAGACTGTCAGATACTTACGTGGTGGCTTTTGGGAGACATTCAGTCAGTTTAATTAAACAGTAAGGGGGATTTCTGAATAGAAAGGGTGGGGCTTGATCTCAGGACAAACTGCCCACTGACTCTTGCCCACGTGGCAGGGATGGAATATTCAAACAATCTTCATGATGAGTTGACTCCAATGCTTATTAAAGGATTACTTTAATTTACTTTTAATGAAAATTGAAGCAAGCCTGCTAGCCTACAGTTCTCTGTATCTTCAGCAGCCTTCTCTCCTGTTTCCAATGCCTTTTTCCTGGCAGGGAGGCAGAGGGCTGATTGAGCCAGCCGTGCAGCAGGAGCGGCCAACACCGTGCCTGCAGAGCCCAGAGCTGCCGGCAGCTGGGGCCTCCCATTTGGAAGAGCTGGGATATGCAGATGCCATGCCATGCCGTGCCGTGCCTCCACAGCAGCCCTAGGGGGGCGGTCCCCCAGGGGACAATGCCAGAGCACCGTCCCTGTTCACCCCCTGCCCTCTGAGGGCTCCCGAGGCAGCCGGGCCTTGGTGCTCCCAACGCCACCGCTGAGGCCGCGCGGGGAAGTGCCCGCGCTCGGTTACGGGCACTGGGCCGGGCCCGAGCGGGCGCTCCAGATGAGGAGCTGTGCGAGGAAGCTGGAAGTGCCACTTGGTTACACTGCTGCACCATCTCCTTGCTCTCCCTGGCAGAGGAGGCTGTGGTGCCCTGAGTGACCAGCGACGGATGTGTGGCACAGAGCCAGAGTGCACGGGCGGTAACTGGCACAAGCATGCTTCCCTGCTCAGGGCCAAGGCTCCAAGCATGGCTGGAAAGGGAGAGGGCTGGATTTCACTGCCCATCTTCTCTCATGCACTGCTCCCTAAGTCTCCACTGCAATGAAAACCTCACAGGCAGAGAAGAGAAAGAGACAGAGAACAGGAGGAATCTTCTGCTCAGTAGCAGCTAGCAGGGCTCTGCTACCAGCAAGACTGTCAAATGGTGTAAAGACCAGCTGTAATTCACAGAACAAACATTGGGAATTAGTTAAACATTGCCAAGAGGGAATTGCTTTAGACTAAATGTTTCCTGAAGATCATTCAAACAGTGCAAGCTCATCAGGGTATTTTTTATGCAATTAAGCAGATGGTTTAAAATATTTTAATTACTGCCAGGGCTCACCTAGGCTGCACAGTAGATGACACTAGACTTGTGAGGTGCCTGATATAAAATGCTGCTTTAAAATACTGAGAGATGTTATACAAGCAATATATGAATACTCAAGCTCAATGAATCCATCTTCATGGACCAGAAAAAGGCTCTGCAGGTCAACAAGCCTATGGACACAAGTGAAAAATCGTGTTTGCTGTCATTCTTGTAAAGCACACAAGACAGCTTGTGCTGGTTACCTGCTGCAGGAAGGCAAAACAGCATTCCAGAGGGAAGTCCCCACATGCAGAGCAAGGCACACACAGACATGGTCAGAGCACTTAAGTCTAGCTTTTTTCTTCTATCTAAGCTGACAGATCTCTCCAGGAGAACTGGAAGTCTTGAAAAGTAGTGTAGGGATTTCAAACTGTTTGTATGTTTTATACCATTCTGCTGCCAAACCAGCACACAAGCCACCAAGATAATACATTATGACTGCACTGGTAGCTGCCATACTCACATTGAAAGCATATATTTTCTTCTTTGTTACACTAAATGGTACATTACCTTGTTTTCCTTTGCATTCCAGCTGGCAACTTATTGATTAGGGTAACACTTCTGGGCTTCTCCTTCCTATGCAATAATCTTTATAATTTCACATTTCTAAATGCTAAAAGCACACTAATGCAAGTGGGAAGAATTTCCTGTGCTATTTCACATACTTAAGGAGAAGATGTTATTGATTCATATGCTTTACTCTATAAGTCCCTTGCAAAGGCAGTAAGTATTATTATTTTCATTTTAGCAAGAAGGAAAATGGCACACAGATTGCCCAAGGTCACCCTGCAGATCAGTGAGAGAACCAGGATTAAATTCAGATCTCTTGGGTCTCTGTGCAGAGACTTTTCTGCTGACCTATTTTTGGAAGCCTCCAAATCAAGCATGGCCATGATACACAACCCATTCTCACAGTCTAAAAATAATTTATGACATTCAAAATATTTTTTCTCTAGTATTTTTTAATGGCTATAACTATGAAGTGAGTCCTTTGCAATAGCAAAAGAAGAGCTGAAAGAAGCAAAACCTTAAAATTTTGGGCTGAAGAAATTGACACCAGTTTGACTCCTACCTCCTGGACTCTAATGATGTTAACAACTCAAGTACCGTGTGCAGCAGCCACTAAAATTTTCTTGGACAAATTTTGAGTTGAACTCTGGGTCATGGAGACAATCTTCTTTAACAGTTTAAACAATAACTGCAGAAATGTATTCCTTATCAAAATTAATTCAATTTTGCAGAAATCCATCAACCTAGAGAAAAGAAAAGGAAACGGTGCCTGGAGATACAGTCATCAGGTAACAAAAGTTGAAGTTTGTGGAAATTTCAATATGTTCCACAAAAATACCAGCTTGATAAATGCTGAGTCAGTACCAGAAATGGTAAAAAATTATTCAAAACTGGTTTTTGTATATATTTTGATTATCAGTTTGGATATTTCTTCTGACACTAAATCTACTCTTCTTTCCAAACCTTCCCTTTACTGAAGGTTATTGTTATCTGCAAACACAAGTCTTTCTTTACCAATAAATTGTCTGCCACTCTTTGTCCCTATCTCCTTTATATAAAGACGGTATCCTGGGGTTTAACTACTAAAACCTAAAAATTATATTAGTGTGGGGAAAATTAAATAAGTGACCTTACACACAAAGAAAGCAAAATATAGTCACATATTTCATTATTTTTAATTTTTGTTACAAAGAAAAAAGGAGTTACAAATTCTAAAGGACAACCTGGGGGATTATTGCAGTTTTACTTCAGTGAGACTGTCAACATACAGCATGTAACACTCAGTTCTGGCCTTTACTTTGCATGAGCACCTCCCGCTGATGTCAGTATGTTCAGACTAAATTCAGGATATTATTTTCCCATGCCTCCTCTTTCTATTTTCAAATGTATAGCTAATGCTCGATTTTTTTAAGCCCACAGTTGTGAGAATCTTTAGTACTAGGCATGACCTTTTTATGCAAGGTTGGTCTGTGATCTCGACAAATCTGAGTAACCTAGCAATTTGCTAACAACAGCCTCAACAGAGAAAAAAATAACACAAAATTTTCATTTTACATGCAAATTATGCAAATATTGTACATCTCAATAATGTGTTTTGCAATCACTGTTTTAAATGTCTGTAATCCTGGAGGTATTCTGGTTGTTCCAGGATATGAGAAACAATTCATCTCTGGACACAAACAGTATTTAGTTGGACTAATGGCTGATTTACTGACATGAACTCCACTTAAAACTTGCAGTAATTAATTTTTGTTATTCACCAGGGGCTGCTGCTTTTCAGAAATCGATCAGTGAGAAATCAAAATGACAAAATATTTTTAATACATTACTTTGCAGAAGCATAATTTCTCAGTGTTTAATCTAAATGAGGTATTAACTCCAGTTGGTCAATCGTTAATTTAATTTTAAGCAACAACTTGATTTGTCTTATTTTCTTCATTGATCAATAGATCAAACTGAGTCTTTCAAGTAGTGGCATGAATAATCCCTAGGACAGAACTGATTGCAAAACTATTAATGAACAACAACTTGGGATAAACTAAAACTACCTATGCAGTAGTCAAGATATGATCTTCATACATAGGGTTTCCTGGCTTGCTTTGCATTCCTCTATGGGAAAGGTATGTGTGCAACCCTGACACTGCCTTAGAGCATAGAGGAAGACAGACAGCTGAAACCCCATAGTCTTTTGGGGCATTCAGCAGTTTTATGGTCATCTATGACTGTCGATTATTTTACTGTTTAATTTCAGTATGTTGTTACTTTATGTGGCTATCAACAATTTTCCAGTCACTCCTTTTAATTGAAGATTGAGGTTGTATTCTCAAAGATACAGATAGTGACATCTGGACATCTTGAAACCTAAACATGTGTTGCCCCACACCCCTGTCTCAAGCACTTTTAAAGCAGTAAGGACCAATATCACAAGCCTTTGATTTTCCATTGCCCCAAGGAAGACAGAGAAATCTGTGAAGTGTATATTAGTATCTTTTTCACCTCAGAGCTGTCATTTTTGTAATTACTCTCTCCTTTACAACACCATCAAATTCAAGAGGCAGAGCTGGTATGTTTATATCCTAAATCAGAACAGAATCAGAAATTTTGCAGTCTAATATGATAAGAAGTGTCTTTTTCCTGATGTGTTTTGAACTCTTTCTATTTATACTTTTCAATCATTTAAGTTTAGATAACCAGGGCTAGGCAGTGCAGAGCTGGAGAAAAGAGCAGAGACTGGAGGCTGGAACACAGCCCTGACACTGAAATCTGCTATGCTGTGATTGCAGTATTGCTACTGGGAGCTGTCACAACACCACTCATGGAAACTGTAACTTCACCCACCTGAAGGCATCCAGTGCGTCATCCTGCCTTGCTCTCAACCAAACCCATGGGTAGGGCTTGTGCAGTCACACTGCTCCTGGCAATTAGAAAAGACATCCACAATATTTTATCTCCCATGGAAGCTTTTGAGAATGTTTGCATGTTCCCTTTCTGGGATGTGGGGCACAAAGGAAATACTTTATCTTCTAGGAAATTTAGTATCTGTATGTTAAAGATCCATTTAGCATTAATGAAAAAAAAAATTTTCTCTCCATAAATAGCAGCTATTGATATATAGTAATTGAAAGGCTTTGAAACCTTATTCTCTATTCTGTATCTCGTCAGAGTTATTAGACTGAGAATTGGAACCTTATGCTGAATAGGTAGAATTTACTCTACCTGTGTCATCTCACCGAGCAAGCCTTCAACTTCAAAATGTACTGGTGCTTAACTGAGCCTCAGAACTTGCAAAAGCTGCAAAAAAGGCTATGTTGAAACCGAATCTTTGGTGCCTGACACTATCAGGTACATGAAATTCATCAGCATGATAAGTGGTCCTGCATGCAGTATCAATAGCCATCTTTCTTACATGATACAAAATTAATCCTTCACTTTAAGCAACTTTCTCTTGGTCACTATATCTTATTTCTTCGTGACAAATGGACAGGATGTGCTACAGAGGAATTCAGCACAAAGGAGATGAGGCAACATAAACAGACCTGCTGTAAACCTCAGACTGCTTACCTCTTTGGCATTTCAGCACTGCTGTCACCAGCTGCTCAGACGAATGATAAAAGTTAGTATTTCCCAAGTCTCAAACAAAGCAAAGAGGAGCACTTTTCCCTTTTCACACATGGGCATTATTTGGGAATTGCAGGCCTCCAAGGTATGGCAAGAACAAGGTGCACTCTTGGGTAGGCACTGGCTACTCTTTTCAGTGCCTACTTAAGGTACATAAGAGCAAGTGAGGCTGAGCACTGAGTCCTCAGCCTGTGGTTGCCTGACACGGTCCAGTCCAAACAAGCCTGATAATGACAGCTCTCTTAAGAGCTGTCACAGCATCACATTAATAGTACATATTAGACTGAAATTTCCAGAGCTTCTTTGGAAAAAGGTTTTCTGTGGCACCCATGTGAGGAATCTGGTTTTTTGACATACATCTTGGAGCCTTTATATTTCCTAAAAACACACTGACATTTAAGAAGTGTATTCTTTGGCAATATTTAAATATGTCACATTTTGCAGAAATAAGATGGTAAAGGTGCTTGCAATTCACTTGGAACCTTTTTTTGAATTTGAGCTATTTCTGCGATCTTTGATATTTTCATGAAATAGCACTAGAAAACCTATGCCTAGCAATAAAATCTCATTTAGTTGGACTGTTCAAATAAATCACATTTCTTAAATGTGCTCACAACATTTTTTCAATTACCTTCTCCAGGTGTATATTTGCAGTTTTGCAGCCTCGGTCCCCTGGACTTTCCCCCGCTAGAGACGGACACAAGCCTCCACAGTGCTGCATCACACTGGTTATAGCTTGAGTAGGTTCAGAAAAGTTCCCAACTCCATCAGGTTTACCTAAAAACTGACAAGATTACAAAACTCCATTGTAAGAAATAGAGATCCAGAACTTCCAAGTGAGGGGAAAAAAAATCTGATAATTCTACCACAGCCCAAGAAAGAGAGACACGTTACTATATCTAAAATATTTAAAGCAGCATTTTCTGCATTAAGAGCAGAGTCAGTTTTAGCAAGGTCGTCTTCAAACTCTTGTTGCTGTTTCTAAGTTTTGCCTGACTAGCGACAACCTGGAAAATATCACACTTCCATTTTCACACCCATTGCAGTGATTCTGCATGTCAAAAAATATTAAAAAAAATAAAAGGATTTACAGCCCAATGACACCAACATATTTACAACCTAGTCTAGCACAGGAACTCCCCAATTTCAAACTCACGCAGGTGCACGACAGCCTATTTGACACTTGATTTAAATGTCTTATTAAATCTTATTTATTAAAGACTTACTAAATTTGCCATACTTCTAGCTCTGAAGGATACTTTTCCTGTATGAAAGATTTTTGAGTAGTCTATGCAGTTAAATAAAACAAATAATTTTGACATCTTAAAATTTAAGCATCAACATTCTAGGAAAAATTGAGGCATACTAAGTGTCCATCACAAATAGGATGAATTTTTGTATCTTTAAATGAACAGGTTATTTGTTAATGCAATAACGTGATTATGTGAAATCTGTAACATACTGGCTTCTCTAATATTTTGCATTTCTTGTTGCCATTAACACTTGATGAACGTGCAGCCCAGGACAGAGCAGTTCTATGAGGATGGCCGTCACCAGCATCAGTATTGCTAACAAAAGCCTGGCATTTCAATCAAAGGCAAGACATGCACTGGACAGAATGAACCAATGGGAATTGATTCCCAACCAGATGCTGTGCCAAATCACTTGAATTCCTGCCCAGTGGCAATTATGCAATAGCTGGAAGTTTGGATGCACATCCCTCATTGTGACTATGGTCATACTAAAAAGGGTGAATTAAATCAATACAAAGCTTCTTTCAGTTGGATGTGAGGGCTAACAGGAATGTATTCCAGTGCAAAGCAGGGGAGCAGACAGTGACACTTGTTACTAAACACTGGCTGGCAAACATGGCACAAAGAATAGACCTGAGCCACCAGTCTCCGTGTCGATGGGATGTGTATCACTGAGGGAGGAAATCAGGAATCTACCATTTTTGAGATTCCTTGTCTTTTTTGGCAGCAAAGGTAGAACTGGGGGAAGGGAGTGAGGGGACAGAGCACAGAGAAGCCATATGCTCTGCTTTCTGCTTTACCTTTAATATAAAGAGAGTAGACATTGAGGGTACAGAAGCTTCTGTAAATCAGTCCAAAGAAACAGGTTTTATCAGTACAATGTTATTTTAAAATTGCTTACCAGGAGCTTTATTTGGGGTACAAAGCTGAGTACCCTGGTGTCATACTTCTGATACACAGGTAAACTTGCCATTGTGACGTCTTCTATCAGTCATGGAGGAAGAGAGCAGATTATCTTGTTCAGAAGTACAGCCTTACAAAATAAACATGGATCCACAGGTATTCATACAGTAGAAATTCCTGATAAAATGGGCCTACTCTACATGTCGCCTAAAGCCTATAGCCAGGCCAGTTTTGAATTTAGATTTACTCACTTTTACACCTGTTTTGAGTATCCATCATCTCCCAGAAAACAGCCATGAAACTAAGATGATAAAAGCACTGGTCTTGCAATTCCCCTCCCAGGTGGATACAGCTCGAGCTATACCAACATTAATGAATAAATCGCCACCTGTATATAAGTATGTATACTTAGTGTACAGATCTACACTTAGTGTGTAGATATAAATATTATTATGTAGGTTTATATATACTCCAGTGTATTTGTATTTCTGTCATATGAGACACCGGCTCAGTTCCATTTTATGTGGATAATTGCTCTGGGTTTGGCTGGGACAGAGTTAATTTTCTTACTAACAGCTGGTAGAGCACTGTGTTTTGGATTTACTATAGAATTCTTGTTGACAGATTCTTGTTGGTTGCTAAGTAATGCTTACCCTAAGTCGAGGACATTTTGGTGTCTCGTGCTCTGCCAGAGAGGAGCTGCACAAGGAGCTGCGGGGGCATGGCCAGGGCAGGTGACCTGCACTGGTCAAAGGGCTACTCCATAGCATGGAATGCCAAGGGCAGTGTATAAACAGGGGAAGGTGGATGTGAGGGCCTGATCACTGGCCCCGGCTAGCAGGTGGGGAGCCATCGTATTGGGCATCACTTGAATTTCTTGGGGTTTTTCTTCTGTCATTATTATTATTATTAAATTATTAAATGGTTCTTATATCAACCCACAGGTTTTACCTTTTTTTTCTGATTCTCTCCCTGTTCTGCCATGTGGAGGCAGAAAGGGAGGGAAGGGGATAAGTGAGTGGCTGCATGGAACTTAATTGTGGAGCTGAGTTAAACTATGTTAATGTTAATAGATAGATCTTAATAGATAGGTGTTAATAGATACTGTTATATCTATGTTAATAGTAGAGGTATATTCTGTTCTTCTGTGTTATCTGCTATGACTTTACCAAGTTTTTCTGTGTACTGTCTTACTTTGTCAATCTGTGCCTTGGTGTCTTTGTTTCTCAGATGAAGTTCTCTCTCTCAAACAGCAAGCTTAGACCTCAGCTCTTCCACCTAAATTACGGAAGAGAATTGGTAATTAAGTTTTAACAAGATTTAAATGATATTAAAACCAGACAGTTAAAAGGAGACACTGCCTTGGGCTTTGTTGTAAATTTGTATAATTATTTTTAGTCCTCTGGAGGATGCATGATTATGTTTCTGTATTTATAAAAATACTGCCCTGGAGGCATGAAAATGAATTTTATAGTCCACTGATTTGCATATTAATGTCAGTCTTATGGTGTCAAATGTATTTTTTAGCAAATAAATGTTCATGACAATTATCAAAATTTCCAAAGAATTTTATAATATATTTGACCTGGATTAATTAGGTTTTTTTTTTTTTTTAAGATATGCTGTAAAGGAAAAATAAGAAATCCAGTACAGCACAGTGATAAAAATATAGGAGAGGAATGAACCAGATGAACTAAACAAAACAAGCATTGGTTTTAACGGTATGAATTATAATAGTTTTGGTAAATAAGCATTAAGTGATGACTCAGGTTCTGATCCAAAGCTCTTTGAAGACTCTTGGTCTGTAGATTTTTGACAATACAGTTCTGTAGGTTTGCCTTTCTACAGAAACATAATCACTCTTAAAATCATTCTCTAGATCAAATGTCCTTACATACTTTTCAAACAGATAATAAAAAACAGGGATAAAAGACATTACTTGCTATGGTCCAAAAGCATAATAAGAAGCTGGAATTGTGATGTTCACAGCTTGTATCGCCAGTAGAGCAAAAGCTATGGCTAAATGGTGGAAGATCATGGAAGTAAAGCCATCTCTTCCATGCTGCTACATACAGGAAACAGTAGTTAGCTTAAGGTTCGTTGTTCAAATCTATGAATATGCCCTATAAAATCATAGTAAATTCAGAGTTGTTCTTACCCCTCGTTTGTCTTGCATTTCATAATTTTTAAGAGGCATTTTGGAAGACAGAAATCCCATTAATGGAGTGCCAAGTAAAGCTATAGGCTTTTGGAGCTTGTCTAGACAATGCAGAATAACAGGAACGATATTGTTCTAGTTCAGAATCCAGTCTTGCTACATATATGTAGACAAAACTCTTACCAGTACTCAGTTAAAAGAACAATGAACTCAGTGTGAGATTTCTTTGTGCATGGATGGAAAAATTACCATCATAGTTAATAGTAATCCATTTTGTTATCAAGATAAATCCATTGGCCTTGCAGTTTATCTCCCCATGGAACTAATGCATTGTCAGCTGAAATAATGTGTTATTATCACTACAATAATTATCATTGTAATAATCTTAAACAATTATTTGGATTAAAAACCTGTCATATCATCCAAGTTTATGAGAGCTAAATACAAGTTTTGTGATTTTTGCTCACAGAAAATGGAAATGCTTGTTGTGTGCCAAAAACTATAAGAGAAAGTGCCACCTCAATGCCTAATAGTAGCAGATTAGGTGTATTTTACAAAACAATCAAGTACCAGTCAACTGCTAGCTCAGGGAAACACTTGTTAGGCCATAAATGAGCTGATTTCATGTTCAGAACTACAATTTCCACAAAGTCTCATTCAAGGAGATATTAATAATCATTACTTAACTGTGACAAAATGTTGTCACAGAGAGAACATACACCCGACATTCTCCAGTCCCTTGCAAACATAACTCCTGATATACGAACTTTTCCCCCCATGTTTGTTAGTCAGAATATTTAAAGGTAAAGCAAAAATGCTTTAAAAATAAAAATGCAATAAAATAAAAGCGGTCAAGACTGAGCAAAATGTTTCTGTGATGCTTCAATGTTGATGGCCAATCGAATATATAATCTTGGGAATAAAATAAGGTAGTCTGAAGCAAGCATGGAAAATTCTTGCTTTTCTTTTTTTTTTAAATCAAGGAATCTTTTGTAGTTTATTGAGATCTTTTGCACTTGGAATTTCATACCACAATCAATTTTGTACCCACAACTGTAAGAATTACAGATGTGATTTTACTGAACTTGTCCTTGCAAAGTGCTAAGCTTTGGTTTCGAGAAGAGTGGCAGGCAGGGAGGGGAAACACCTTTGGAGCACCAAAGATGAAGAGAGCAACTGAAGGTGCTGGCAGTGGATCAGACATGAGCACACAATCTCTACCCAATCCTGCATGGAGCCTGCCAGGAAGGCTCCTTTTCAAAAATCCCTGATCAAATTTGAACTAGCTATGTTTTTATGGGTATGGACCTCTGTATACACAAGACTGGAAGCTTTTTGACTGAGAATCACATGCCACAAACCCATATTTAATGTCTTGTAGTCCCATTATTTATAATATTTGACTCCAGATGGAAAAACATACTTATTGTTAGTAAAATGTAATTACTCTTTATTAGCAGTACAAACCTTCCATAAATAAAAAGTAAAATTTGAAGGTTGGACCTATTTATATTCAAGAGTTTGCCAAAGATATAATGATGTTTATACATGCAAAATTATAAACAGAACTGCATTTAACAAACAAGAGGTATTTGAAAGAGCTGGAATAGAGATGTAGCACATGATTTTAAAATATTATCTTCCTGTTTTTCTGTTTTCCCATGGTTGGCCTAAAAAAAATTCAGTGGAAATACTTTTGCACATACACAATCTGTTTTATCAATGAGATAAAGTTTTGTATGCAAATGTTCAGAATTGCTATCTGTTCCAATAATTTTCTTTTAAATTGATGTTGATAATCAGGGATCAATTACTGTTTGGCCTGATTCTTTGTGTGTGTGGCAGGAAAGATACACAAAGAAGGGATGAAGAGATGGTTAAAGAAGCCTTTCTTGCCTTCAGTCAATTTGCAGGAAAAATCAATCACAACTGCAGTGCTCTGGGCCAGCCCATTCTGTCCCTTTAGGATGCAATACTTCCATAAAGGGTGAAGGAGCCATTCTCATCTGTGCCATTGCAGTGGATGGGCTTAGTTCACTAAAAGAGTAGCATCCAACTGGTTCTGGCAGTACCCCAAGATGAGGAGGAATCCCAAACATTTGAATTTGTTGAGCCAATATAATTCTGCCCTATCCCTTTTTCTGGGTTGCTTGAAATGTGAACTGTTTGGTTGTGAGAAGAGTGAAGGTAAAACTGCTGTGAGGGTTATCTTTGGTCTGCACCAAACCAGCACCACAGAGAGGCACTGGAAATCAGACCACAGTGTGTACCTGTGTAGTATTATATAGCTAATGTAATACTAGAGAAAGCAGATTTATTACCAACATCTTGTTCCAGGAGTTTGCAGCCGTGTCTCATACTTCGAATGCCTCATTATACAGAAACTGCACCTCTGGACTCTTCCTTTTCTGGGTGGTGTCATTTTGAAGTAATACATTATTAGTTTCCATCATCTGGTGATGCATTACAAGAACACATCAGACAAACAGCTGGCTCAGTCTCTCAATCCTTAGCGTCCAGCAACTGCTGCCTGTGATGATATATTACATGAACTCTTCAGTCTATCATTGTAATACATCAAAACAAGGCACTGGTCTGAAGGTGTATTACTCAAAGAAAGGCAAAGCTGAGTGAACCTGTGCAGGAGAGGAGTTCTGGTTTAACTACGAACAGAAGTTAAACAGTACACTGCTCAGAGAAGGTTTGTTAGCTTCAAATTTTTGGTGCATTGGTAAAACACATTTTTCATTCATATAATTTGTACTGTAGGAGAAGGTCACATTGCTGCTCAGTTTCAAGACAATCTCAACTAACAGAGTTCTGTCAAAACACTGGAATGTGCTCTGTATAAGAGAGGCTGCACTTATAAGGGAGTCATGCAGGATTTGAGTTCAACCGTAAGTACCAATTCCTATTCTTTTCATTTCTTGATGGAAATCCCAGACAAGAACCTGATACTTGAGAGTAACTGAAAGAATCTCACCAGTGGATTCTCATGGCTCCTTCATTTGATGTCACTCTCAACAGGTTCCAGGTGATGCCGTGAGTCTGCAGAAAAGCAGCAGCAGAGAACAGGGCCTGAGGCACTGTTGGAGAAAGAGCTGAAGCTGCAAAAAATGAAAAAACAGAAAGTGAGACGGCCACCTGCAAATAAATATATAAGATTATTTAATTAAAGTCTTTCCATAAGAGTTTAATTGACTGTGGCTATTTACATCAGACCTCACCTTGATGGATGAGCAAGAATCTCCCATTGATCAGGACTGCAAACTTGACACAGGAGTATCTTGGGCTGTTAAACTGAAGACAAACCACTTTCCTCCTCTTGGGTCAGAAGGGGTGGCTACATTTCTCTCTTCATTTAACCAGGCCTTCTATTCTGTCCAAAACACAGGAAATGGTCCCAAAATGTTCCCTCACACAGAGAGGTGGGGTATGAACTGCATTTTTCACCTGCAAACCCATTGATGACACACAGGACATGAGATGAAGTACAACCAGTTAGAACTAAGGCAGTGAAAATTTACTTGCCTGTAATGCAGAAGAATTATTTCTCAGTGATTTTTCAAAGATTCAGCTGCCTAACCATTTTTCTACCTATTTGAAGGTCCAGCTTCTTTATAATGGGGCTCAGGATAGCTTCTTCAGGGTATGCTGCAGACTTCACATTGCAGTTTTCTTGGTGTTGCTGCACTATTAACTTCCACAGTCCCTTTCTTCTCCTGTCTGTAGTGCTGCTACATGGTCAGTAATGCCCTGATAATTGAATCATCTCCCGATGAAAATTCTTGCAACCTTACTTTCTATCCAGTTTCTCTAACTCAAAGTAAACTTTGGTGGGTTCGATTCAGATAAACATACTAAAACCGGTGCATAATATGGTATTACTTCAATCTGTCTTTTTTTCTTTCCCTGCTATACTTCACTACTCTACTATAGAATATTTTAGTTGGAGAGGACCTACAACAATCATCTAGTCAACCTAAATATAGAAAAAGCTTTTTTGAGTGAGAGTTGCAGCACCTGAACTTACATTACTAGCAGAATAAACACCCCGGAATTTAACTTCATGGTGAAATAAGAAACTGAGGGACATACTTTTTTCTGCTCAATAGATACTTCTTTCAGTAGAAGCAGCAAATATCTAATATTCCTAGGAGGTAATTGAGAACATAAGCTGATCTGAGATGGGGACAATGGACAGCTGTTTGTTTAGATAGCATAGGATATTATAAGTATCATGAATCAAAGACATACCTGAGAATGAACGTTTCACTAATATATTACATTCATCAGAACAATTTTAGCTCCTTGTTAATGTTTACAAGATCTAAACAGTCCTTTATTTACAAAAGAGATGGTTCACAGTTATATGTGTTACAAGGGCCCCTGAATAAAGCATGCAGCAAGAACAGATTAAAAGTGTGATCAGTAATGAGAATAGATAGGGTGGTTACACACACTTTTGTAAACCTTGAAAAGGATTCAGCATGTCATAGGTTTAGTTGTGAATGTGGCTGATGTGTCCTTTGCTGCAGTGTCTTTCTGTATTGCTGTTGTGGGAGGGTGTGAGTACAATAAGGACAATAGAGACACTGGATGACACGCAAACACCAATAACAAAATAGCAGGAAGGAGAGGAATTGATTAATGATAGCCCATAAGGATGTCTTGATGAGGGGACAGGTGAGACAGCTGCCGAGATAAAGAATGCCTCAGTAAAAAGATTTTCTTTCACCAGCTTGCTGGTTTTTAAAATAGCTAAGTCTTGCAGAATTCACCTTTTCAGTAAAATGTGAAAGAGCAGATCTATAGCAACATGGCTGTCTGAGGCATATGCCCTCTTTGTCCCACGATGTGGGCACTTCTGTGACCTCCCCAGTTTTCCTTACTGACACAGTGAATCCATCTGTCCCAGATAAGAACATGGATTTTGTCACAGGAACATAGCAAAGGAAGTACAATATAAGAATCAGAAATGTTGTGCTGTCAGCCATTGTCCAGTATTACTTTCCTGGTACTGAAAGCAGAGTAATCAGAAAATAAAAAAGCACTGTTTAAACACATCTTTCTAGGAGAATAAACAGATTAAGAATTTATCCTCTGGTAGCACTTAGAATGTGTATCTTTCTCAGTGGGTGTATAGCTGAGCTGTGTAACTACTTGGGATTTATTGACTGAAAGGGTAGGATTTAGAAGTAGTTAAGTAGTCCATGAGGACCTGATCTAGTTGAAGACATTCCTGCTTATTGCATGGAAGTTGGANTTGCCAGGGGTTTTATTAATCACTTATTGTTACCTTTTTCAATACAACTTGAAGACCAACATTCCCCAGCCACAAGTGTCAACATATTAAGTACTGTTCAGACGTTTGAACATAATATACTGTTTCTAAGTCCTCCGTTGTATTACTAGTAGGATAANCAACCCAAACCATTCTGTGGTGCTCTGACTTGGGCCCACTGATACCAGGCCATGCATTGCCTGGTGGAAGCCTCACACAGAGCTACAGAGCAAAGTTGGATGGAAACAGCCCTTCCTCACTAACCCTCTCCCAGTCCTTGTCCTTTACCCTATGAATTCTGAAGGGATTGATATCTGAAAAACAACAGTTGCTGAAAAGTATATCACACTTCACAGACAGGAAGGCAAAGTGTCTATGTTGAGTCACTTCAGCCTTCCTTAGGCAAGACGCACAGGAGAGCT
>VZTN01013608.1:0-12768 GCA_013400515.1 Erpornis zantholeuca | reverse complement strand
GGCCTCCCTAATTTTTTTCCTACGTGCTCTAGCAAATAATTCAGAATGTTAGCTAAAGCTTTATTAGCAACTTTTCTGATCATGGCTCGTTCAATGCGACGAATTACTCCCACTACATATAATGAATTAGAAACAATATTGAGAGGTTCCTAATCCCACTTGTTTAAAGCCCAAACTACTGCTTTAAGTTCTAACAGTTAAAGTGAATCTGTTTGTTCCCCACTCAAAACATGCAACAGTCTCCATTTCCCATTTTTCTTAGGAATAGTGAATATTGGTGTATTCCAAGCACTAGCTGAAGAAACAATATGGCATGCCTGTAATTGTTCATTCACTAATTCTTTTACTTTGAGCAGCTTTTGTGTGGTAAGCGACCACTGGTCAACCCACACAGATGTATCTGTTTTCCATTTGATTTTGAAGATTGGGTGCTCTCCAGTGGTCGCCACTAAAAAGGATGAGTAGCTTTCATTTGACTAAGTAAGTCACGGCCAATTAAACCTGTCAAATTTAGAGGAGTAGGCATAACCAAAGGTCTTGTGGAGACTGTTGCCCCATCTGGGAAAGTAAATGCAATCATATCTTTGCTTACTCTGGTAGCTTGAATACCTCCAATACCAGCAATTTCGAATTGTGGGGATACTGTAATCCATTGGTTAGGCCAATAGGCATCTGATACAATTGTAGTATCAGCACCTGTGTCAATAATCATTTTTAGCATCAATTTGGACCCATCATTAGCAGTCAATGTGACCAGTTTTTCAGGTTTTCCTCTGGTAATATCCATTGCAAAGTATACTTGCGGTTGCCCTGTGGATCCAAAACCTTCATCACCTCTGACATTTTCACCTGGATTTGGTACACAGGAATAAAAACGAACAAGTTGAGGTATCCAACGGCCAGCTGGAATAGAAACAGGTGCAGTTAAAGCATAAATCATAGCTTTAACAATTCCCATATAATCAGCATCAATGACCTCAGGTATCACAAATATCCCTTATCTGCTGGTTGATGATCTTCCTAACAGCAGTGCACAAAGTCCACATCCCAATGGACCTTGAATGTTTGTATCCACTAGTTGCACTGTGTTAGATATCAAGGTAACATCTTCTGTTGTTGTGACATCCACTCCGGCACTTCCAGTAGTGGCAGAGCGGAGGGAACCGAGGCTCCCTGTGGGCCCTGAGGTATGGCAGCCCACGCTCCCTGTATTTGTGTCATTGCGCGCAGGGATTTCGTGCTCTGTTTCCCGTTTCCCTTTTTCCTGCAATCAGCAGTATTATGGTTATCTCTTTTGCACACTTGACACCATTTTTTATTCGGTATTACCATTCTACGTTGATTTCTGACCTGTTTTTCCACAGTTAAAGCATCGCTTATCCTTTTTATTGTATTTTTCTATTAAAGGCTTAATAGCTCCACTAACAGTAGCAGCAACATAGGCTGCCTTGGTGTTTTGGGTTGCCATTTCTGCTAATTCTATCATATCCACCACAGTAGCAGTTTTAGGTAGAGTCCCTAACAATTGTTTTGTTTTTTCATTAGCATTGTCAAAGGCTAATACTTTGAACATTTGCTCTTTCATTTCTTCATTGAAATCTGGGTGGCCCCTTATTGATTGATGCAGACGATGGATGAATTTGGAATATTGTTCATTGTGCCCTTGCTGAATTTGAGCAAAGGCATGTGGTTTTCCAGGCTCTGGAAAGGCTGTAAAGGCTTGTTGCTGTAAAGGCGAATTCTTGAGCTTTCTGGTGTACCTCCACAATACTTTTCAATTGCATATTAGCATCAGCCCAAGGACCTTCAACAATCAACTGTTGCACTGTTACCCCAAAAAGTGGTGTCTTGGTTTTGCAGCTTCCCTTTCACATAATGTTCTCCATGCTTTATTAAACAACAATTGTTGTAATGGAGAGAGAAGAACAGAGGCAATCTGAGTGATATCTTGCTCTAGCAGTATGTCACATGTGAAAAGGTACTGCAGTAATTGATGAGTATAGGGGGAATATAGCCCATACTGTTGAACTGCTCTTCGGGCACACTCTAACAATTTCCAATCAAAGGCTTCCCATTTTTTATTCCCTCCAGTTTGAACAACTACTGGAAATGCCTGTGGAATAAATTGCCCTTCTATTAATGCATCACAAATTACTCCCTTCCATCTTTGACTAGGATCTTGCCCTGTTTCTGAAAAAGGATGCAAAACATTGTTAGCTGATTTATCCCAGTGACGCTAGGTGGCACTAGAGGATCATGAAAAGAATAATCGTTTGCGTTAGAACTTTTCTGTACTTGTATACTGTCCAGAGTCTTTATAACTTCCAGTAATAAGTTCTCAATCTTTTCTTCATTTCCTTCTGTCTCCTTTTCTGATGGAGAAGAACTATCCGAATCAGGCAAATCAAAGCATTCTGTTTTATGGGTCTGTTCAGCTTGCTGGAAATCCTTCCTTTTCAGAACTTTGTTTTTTATCTCCTGTGCTTCTTGGCAAACTGCCATCACTGGGTCTGTAACAGATTCGTCCTTGGCAGGCATACTCTGGTTTTTGGGTAAGGGAACCAAAATATGCATTGAAAATGTGGAAGTAGTTATGGGGGGGTTAGTTTGAGAGCTGTTAGGTTTTAAAGCGAAGACTGAGGCTTTTCTCTCTGCTCGCATGGATTGTAAGATCTCTATTATTAATTTCCAGTGCGCATATTTTTGAGCTTCTTTAGCTGCTGTTCCCCCACCAATAATTGTGTCCCAAAGCGCTCTCCCAACTGCTTCCCACACAGTCAGTTCAAAAGCCTCACTTGCATTTGAGATAAGCCCTTTTTCCCAGACCTGTTGAAGTAAATTCCTTAAAATGGAATCATCAGTTTTTAGTCTTCTCACAGAGAAAATATGTTGGAGGATTTTTAGGACTGCTTCTTGTTCATTGTCCAACCCCATTCCTCCCCCAACCACTTACCTGGTCAGGGTGAGATTTCTCTGTAGATTCAGTAGATGCGGTGCACCGCTTCCAGCCTGCTTTTTCTGCAGCTCCTCCTCCCACTTGGTTTCAGCGAGGCATCCAGCTGCACCCAGCTGCACAGGGTGGCTAGGTTCTCCTCATCCCACTTGTTTGGCAGGGCTTCCAGCTGCCCCCAGGGCAGCTAGGGTCTTCTCCTTCCGCCGGTCTGGCGAGACTTCCCGCCGGGGCTTAGCAGGGATAATTTTCGGTCAGCTTCCCTGCTTCTCTCAGTTTCTTCCTTCAACTGTCAGCAGTAAATGGGAAATCCAAGTCTGGGCAACATGCCAATTACGTCATTGGTCACCAGTTAACGCAGGAGCTAATAATGGGACATCACAGCAGGGTCAATGTGATCAAGTGAAGCCATTTATTACACAGACCTCTGCACTCTTATACTCTAAAAGCTCTATCCTCACGCATTACAGGCTGCTTTACAACTGGTCAATCCCTAAAAGCACACATCTTTCTACTGGCAGTCATTGGCTAACATTTTCTGTTCATACAGCAATTTTGCAAGTTTCTGCACCAAAGTTTCCCATCCATTTTTGCATTTGGGGAGCTTGGGGAGTTGTTTCTCTTATCACTTCTTCCTTCTTCTCCTCCTTGCTGAACAGCTTAGTCTCCTTCTCATCCTTGGTGAACTGCTTAGTCTGCTGAATACACTGTATTTGACACGTAGGTTGGGTTGCACTTTCCCAGGCACACTGTCCCTGCTCCTGTAAGAAATTCTACTCTACATGTTTGGGTCCCAGTGTGGCTGTTAGAGTGGGAAATAGTCTTTCACATCCTGCTCCCATGTTTTGTAATAATCTTCTGCCATATCCCCTGCTCTTTTCAAAATTAACTGTTTCTCTGTTTCTGTCATTGCCTCCTATAGCAATTGCATATCACTCCAATCTGGATTGTATTGTTTTATTATATACCGTAAGTGTTTCACAGTACCCACTGGGTCATTCTGATAATTTTTAGCAACTTTTTCCCATGCCTCCAAGTCAAATGGAGAAAAGGGTTCTTTCATTACCCTTCTTTCTCCATTTGGTCCCATTGCTTCTCTCAAGGGGGTTGTAGTGTTTTCTGGTCCTGCTCTGAAACAGGACTGCCTGGAGGAGAGGGAGTTGGAGTTGATGTTCCTTCCGAGTTCGCATCCTCCTCCTCTCTCCTAGAGGGAGGCTTAAGCAAATCGGTTAGATCTTGTTCCTGTGCTGCTGCCTGATAAACCTTGTCTGGTTTTGTACATCTCTGACCTATGCTGCATGCTGAACAACATCATTTAAGCTTTCCTGGGATATTCTTCTTCTCCTTTTCAAGGGCTAGTACTATGGGATCCCTGGAGAGTTTAATTCCACAGTCTTTCTGACACTCGGAACAGTTCCGGAGAGAGAAAAACATATCCGCATAAGAAACCTCGTCCCATTTGTCTTCTCGCCTCAAAAACCACATCAATTGTAATTAAGGTGTTATAATCTAAAGTTCCGCTAGGTGGCCACCTTGTCCCATCCTCTAGCTTGTACAAAGGCCACCACTGCCGACAATATTTCAAAAGGGTTCTTTTGTTTTCTGTGCCTCCAGTTCCCACTATCTCTTTCCAGTGTGCCAAAATGCAGGCAATCCGCTTTAGGGATTTCCTTGCTTTGGCTGGCTCCCATCCTCTCTGCCTTCTCCTTCCCTCCTTGTCTCACTTCCCCCCAGACTTTAAAACTTTGAGTTTAAAATTTATCTGATTGGGATACCTCCACTCACACTGGGAGCATGTACTCTGCCACCTGGCAGGAGAGCAATACCACCATTCTGCACAAGTCTTACACTGTAACAATACCCACGCAGGGTGCCAGCCCCTTGGTGAACGGAAAACTCTGTTACACGCTTGCACTCGCACCACACCTCAAGACAAGCACCGAGAGCGCTATCACTAGCTCCCAAACAAAACTAGCTGACACCAAACAATCCTCAGACAACACACGGTATACACGACTCAGACTTACGGATCAAACAACACACGGTATACACGTCCCAGGCTTACAACTACATGAGCAAGCTATTATGCAACCACACACACATATGAGTAATCCAACAACAATTAACAGCCACGAGTACATGTAAGCAATCAACAGAAATATTTGTCAAAAACACTCACAGTGCTCATATCTTGGGGCCCCACATATGCAGGCTTTAAAGATTCCTCCTACCCTGTTTCTGCCCTTCTGCCCTTCTCCCTGGAGCGGGTCTGGTCCGATTTCAGAACTTGGAATGCAACAAAGCCCTAAATTCACCTGACCCGCTCTCAGGATCACGTTACGGGAGTGGCCGATGAACCTCTGCTACATCCCAGCCAGGTCCCTTCTCAGTTCCCGTAGCCGAGTTTTCTGCTGGACCTCTCTGCAGCTCTAGTAGCCGAGCTTCCTGTTTCCTGCTGGCTGCTACAGTGTGCTTGCAAGCTCTTAATCTACCCCAAAACAAGGACTTATGCTCTGCGCCAGACGTCTCTGCGTGGCTTATCAGCTGTCCTGGCGGCACTCTAGATCCAAACACACCATTTATCCGGAGCTCTAACAGGCTGTTGTCTGCCCCTGTGGTGAGTGAACAAAGGAGCGGAGCTCCTTCCGGGAAAATAATCTGGTGGCGACCAGAATGTTCCCTCCTTCGTCGATCCCGCAGCCGGGCAGAATAAGTCCCACCAGAGTCACCAAAATGATATTCGGAAAAATTCCACAATTCATAAAATTGTGACGTAGGTATGCTTTATTACAGCACTGGATGCATGGGGGAATATTTCCTCCTAAAAACATGCGTGCCTTAGCGATTCTCAGCTCAGTATATATTGGGTTACAGATTACATATGCATTAAGTGCCATAATAAGTTTATACATATTCATAACATATCCCCACTTCCTATTCTGAGGTAGAAGATAATTTGGGTGGTCATGGGCTGGGGTCTCCAAGATGAAGTAAGAGGTCCTCCTCAGATGAAGTAAATTGTCTTCCTCGGGTGAACTTTTCAACTCGTTCCTCTGCATTCTCCCTAAACTCCTGGCCCAAGTCCAAAGCTGAAAGCCAGTCTCAGCTGGTTTGGAGTTCACAGAGCATGAACCAGGCCTTAGTGGCTTCCTTTCCTTACAATAGCCCTACATCCTCCATTGTAAATGTATAGCAAGTAGTTTAGTATATATTGTTTAGCAAACCGTATACATTGCTTTTAGCACCTCGTATATTGTTTAGCAAGCAGCACAGCACGCAACATACTGTTTGAGAAAATCATCCCTAGTAAATCACTCTTTGGTCCTTAACCCCCCCCTGCTTCAGCTGACAGCGAAAATAGTGGCAGAAACTTCAGATGAAAAAAGCCATTTCTTGAGAAAATCTTTCCCTTTCTATATATATCTAGGGTTGCTAGCACAATCATTGGTGCTTGGGTGAACCACTCTTTAGCAGCACTGGTTAGGTAAAGAATAACAAGTTGGAATAACAAGATGAAAAAATCACCCCATGCAACATCTAGCTCACAAAGTTTCCATAAACTTCTCCTGGTTTTCAGCTCCGCCTGGGAGAAAGCAACTCCTTCTCCCAGACAGGGCCAGGAACTGGAAAATATCTCTCTTATCCAACTTATTGATATCCACAGGGCTGGAGCTGCTCCCAAATTTCCCACGACCCAATGACAAGGCTGCGCACGGGGTAGGGGGGACTGGCTCTGGCTTTATTGTCATCCCACATGCCACGAGGAGGCAAAAAAATCGATGTGCATCCAACAAAGCATGCCATCTCGGAGCAGAGCCATTCCCAAAGGAAGCCGTGAGCCTGTGGCAAGCCAGTGCCAGAGCACGAGCCTAGCAGCACCTGTGGAAGCTGGGAGAGAGGAGCCCACCTGCAGCAGGTTCCTGCCAGGATTAATCATCACGTGGGTTCCCACCAGGGTCTCCTTGCTTCCTACAGTGTCACTATGGCCCCTAGGTTCCACCAAGTTCCATAACATCACAGTGGTCCCCAGAGTTCCATCAGCTTCCCCAGCGACCCTGCAGTCTCCAGGGTTCCCTGACTTTCTGTGGTGTCACGGTGGAGCCAGGGTTCTGTCAGGTTCCGTAGCATCACAAACGGTTTCCCGCGTTCCCTGAGCTTCTGTGGCGTCACAGTAGAGCGAGGGATCCACGTAGTTGCCCAGAGTTACAAAGGGTCTCCTGGGAGCCACAGGGCCACAATGTGCCCCCCATGGGGCCCCCCTGTGTCACAATGGCCCCTGGCTTGCACAAGTCCCTGCAGTGTCCCAGTGGGTCCTTGGCTGCAGGAGTGCGTGGCTGCAGGAGTTGCTACCCCCTTGGCAGCTGGAGGAAGAGCAGCAGAGACAGCTTGCAGACAGTGCCAAGGGCACTTCTGTGGCCACTCATGTCTCTGTCCTTGCCACAGCCATGGCGTGGAACACCCACTCCGAGTCCTTAGGTGTGCAGGTGACACTCCCGGCCTGGAGCACGGCTGCTCCCGGGGAACAGCCTGGGGCAGGAGGCCGGCAGGGACTCATACCACACCTGCTGCAGCTCCTGTTTTCTGGCCATCTTTAAATGATGGTGTGGTCTTACTCTTTCGAACTTTCCTTGGTCTACATGACCACCATTTCCTCCTTTCTGAAGTTGAAGAACCTAATTTAAAAGTAGTACTAGCAATACCAGTTTATTTAAAATCCATTTGTTTCTGCACCAAATGCAGAGCAAGCACCAATAATTAGTGTGAAGACTTACATATTTTTACAGTGGGCTTTTTGTTTGCTTGTTTGTTTTTAAACCTGATGGAGTAGTGTGCTGTTTCCTTGACACTACTGGGGCGGGACGCACTACTCCATTGGCTTTAAAAACAAACAAGCAAACAAACAGCCCACTGTAAAAACGGGTAAAAGTCTTCAAACTATTAATCGGCGCTTGCTCAGAGTTTGGTGCAGGAGCAAATGGATTTCAGGTTAACTGGTATTGCTAGTACTACTTTTAAATTAGGTTTCTAAACATCAGAAAGGAGGAGATGGTGGTCACATACCCTCGAGAAATGTTCAAAACAGTAAGACTGCTCAGCCTTTCAAAGATTGCCAGAAAATGGGTGTAGCAGTGCAGTGGACGCTCTGTGAGTAGGTAGCCTTATGTCATGTAACGACTGGCACTTCAGTGGGAATTTTGCATCAACACCAAGAGATCGTGTCATGACGCACTGCGTGACAGCAAATTGGGCCATATTCTACTTTGGCCAAGGTGGATGGGCCACCTTCACTTAACTCAGCAAAGGGACATAAGTCAATTATGTTTGAAAAGCAGCCATAAAAAAATAGCCCCTTTAGTTTGTGGACTGTTGCAAGCCTGCAAAGCTCTGTTGACAGGTCATTGGAAGTAGCTGTTGGGATCTAACTGCAGTTGGACACTTCAGCATCAGGAGGAGGCTTAACGGTTTAGGTTGAGGAGGCAGTGCCCGTTTTTTTCAGAGTAATGGCCCAATGAAGAGCAGTGTTCATTGCCATGACTGCCGTTGTACCCTTCAAGAGAAATGGGCTAGGCTTAGCACTGTGTGAGAATTCTTGGTTCATTCTAAAAGAACTGTTGCAATTAGGCCCCAGATTTGGGCCATAACAACAAAGGAAACTCCATTCTCAGAAGGCAAAGATCCTTTTTATTCAAGCAAAGGCAAAGAGAGAGATCTCTCTATTGAAAAAACACAGTGCTGTATATCCAGCATTGGGAGAAGCAGTGTAAAGAACAGTCACCATTGGCTAGTTACAGAGTACCAAGTCAGGAATAACAAAATGTACAAAAGACCACCTGTGAGATATAATTTACAAAACCACCTGGGATAGTTTACACAAACTTCTCCTGGTTCTTAGCTCTGCTTGTGAGAAAGTAACTTCTTCTCATGAACAGGGCCAAGAGAGTTCGGAAATCTCTTTCTGACCAACTTGTCAGCATCCACACAGAACTTTCTTGGGTCTGTTGGTTTGGTTTCACCGCTGGAGCAAAGATACAGCATTGGAAGCAATTCCTAGGGCACAAGTGAAAGGGGTTGATCAATACTTATCTCATGTAAGCACGAGTTAACTATTAAGAGTCAGCAAATGTTAATCACAAGCCTAAGAAGCAGGTGCCTTAGCCTTCTCAAGATAAGAGAAACAGGACCTGTTGAAACCAGCACAGAAACCATTGAATCAGCCAATGAAGGACTGTGCATGCTCCAAAAAGTGAAAAGTGCATTGTGATGAAGACTACTAGCCTTCATCAGAACAACTCTCGTGGAAGAAGAGGAGCCTTCCTCAGTGTGACCACCAGGGTACACAGCACAGGCATGGCACGTATGCTAATGATATTAATGACTTCCAAGAAGTAATTTACATAACCACTCCTATCCCAAAGACTGTGTTGAATATTCATTAATTTTAACCATATACTGTCCCGTATGGAGTGCTGTGTGTGCATGTTAGGAGAGATCCTCCACACACTCACCGCCAAATAAAGCAAATACCTGCTTCTCTGACTCTGTCTCTGAAGTGTCTCTAGGCTCATTTTGGAGCGATTCAGAAGTGGAAGATATCCAGAGCACTGGACTTCGTTGTCCTTCAGCACAGTGTAATTGAGAGTAGTCTAATTGGAGAAGTGCTGACTATCAGTGATATCAGAATTTTTAGGAGTTCTTAATTATGTCAAAATGAGAAGGAAGGAAAGTGATGAAGATGAAATCTTTCCTCTTAAATCTGCCTACACAACAACTTCAGGGGTAGTTGTAACGTGTACTCACCTGTTTTAGCACTGAAAAGATATTGGAGTCACTTAAAGAGATGTCTCCTACGGAGTACTATAAAACTGCCGTAACTGTAACACGTTTTCACACAGTAGTTTGAGCACATAAGTAATATATGTATAATCTTGGATGTTGACCCTGCTCTGGCTCAAGAGCCAGTGTTGAGCTTTTCTGTTTTAAATCCAGTCTTAGAGCTCTGCAGGGATCACTGCAGTATGACGTTATGACGAGGGCATGCTGACTCATGCATAAATCTCAGATGCTTTCCTTATATCTGCAACCAGCTTTGAAAACCAATGATTTTCTGGCGCGTTGCAACTTGAGAGGCGCAGCAAATGTTTCACCAAACATTTAATATCATGCTACAGCTTTCATTCCTACGGAAATCACATTGAGCATATTGCTGGCAAAATTCTGAAAGAGTAAGCCAAAACCAATATTGATTAATGGGAAGGATGGTAAAAATTTAGACATGTTTATTTGAACTAAAATTACTGAACTTGCTTTCCTTGCCTCACAGAGGAACTAACTACCAGTCCATCTCAAAAGAAATGGTGTCCCCTCCACCAAAATCCAAAACACAGCCAGGGACTGATCCACCTCCAGTGTTGCATTCTTCCAACCATTGCTCCGACACTGAAGGGGCCGGGAGAGAACTGTCTTGCTGGACTATACCTCCCCATGGTACCTTAACATCTGCTCCACCAACACTGGCACTATGTCCTTTGCTTCCCATGAAAAAGGCACACCGTGGCACTTGGCTTTCAGTACCTTGCTTAGTTTTTCCTGACCTACCCTTGCTTTGCTTCCTTTGCGTATGTCTGCTTTACCTCCCACTACCTACAACTTCCTGGCTTTGCTCTGCCTTGCCTACCACTCTTTACTTTGCCTTCCATGCAGACAAGGCACTGTAAACAAAGTATAGGCCATTGTGAGCAAGTCAAGGGAGAGGTAGGCAATGCAAGAGCAGTGAGGGGAAAGCAAGTGGAGTGGTAGGCAAGAGAAGGTCCAGAAGTTGTAGGCAAGGTTGGCCATAGGAGTGTAAGTCAAGTGATGGGTAGGCCAGGCTGAAAGAGGAAGGGATATGCAAGGCAAGGCCCTGGAGGAAAGCAGTAGAGGCAGGTCCAAGCTGGAGCATGACCATGCAGAAGAATGCAAGGCTACACAGGATTAGAAGAACAAGGCAAGGAAACTGCTCTGTTGCCAAGGTAAGGCAAGGCAAGTGAGAAGTACATGCAAGGATTGCTGGTACACAAAAATAGCCAGGAGCAACTTTGATCTCTCATGGGCCATCTCTACTCCGCACCTAAAAGACTTGGGCTACCTGTTTTCCTTCATATGCAAAAGAACTGTCTTTCTAGTCCCAGAGCCCAAAGGCAAAATGTGAATTGCCCATCCAAAATTCAAGGCATGCAAGGATTGGTCCCAGACAAAAGCTGCCCATAGAGACGAGTGTGGCAACATGTGTCCTTCCCTGAGTTTCCTCTCATGTGATCCTGAAACACTGAAGACTCCTGAGAGTCTTGAGATTCTTAGGAGGAGCAGAAAGGACAGGCCAAGGTGAGGGAAGGGTGAGCAAGGTAATGCAGGGTGAGGGAGGTGTTCAAGGGCAAGGCAAGGCAAGTGGTGGCTTTGCGAGGCAAGGCAATGAGAGTCCTAGAAGGAGAAAGAAAGGCAAGGCCACACCCGGGCGAAAAGGTAGGAAAGTCAGGTGGTAGATGGGTGAGCAAGCCAATGCAAGGCATTGGAATAAAGACAGGCTGAAGGAAGGCTAGGGAAGGGGCAGGCAAGGAAAAGCAAGGCGTGGGGAAGCATGTGAGCAGCAGGCGCTGCCAGCCGGCTGTGGCAGGGGGGCCTGGGGTGGCTGTGAGGGGTGTGCAGAGGCAGGGCAGCGAGTGTGTTTGTGTGCAGGGGTGGGTGCGTGTGGGGGGGTTGTGCACAGGGTGCCGTGCCGGGGTGAGCCATCCCACCTCCAAGGAGGTGTGGGAGTGAAAGGAATAAGATAAATACGTGTCTTTACAAAAAGACTGTGGGAATCTGCCTGTAGACAAGGCTAGGAACTTATAGATAGTGAAGTAACAGAAGAAAATAGCCGTTCTAGAAACTGTTACTAATTAACACAAACTGTTGCTCAGCCAAGGCTGTGTGAAATTCTTGTACCTAGAGCAGGACAACCAAGACTTAAGAGAGTAAGGAATAGTTTCTTTTTCTGTCTCTCCTGTTATAAGTGCTTATTGTATTATTTGCTTTTCCCAAATATTAAAATGAATGCCATATGTGTAATGTTAGAAAACTTAGTTGCATGGATATAGTTTCTTAGAAATAGTCGTGTAATTTCTTAGGATTTTATCATGATATGTAGGTGCCTTTTTTTTCATGTAGCTAACTCAGGATAGCAAAAGACAAGCAAGGAAGTTCCCACATTCCCGGATCATCTGGTCAAGATAACAATTACAGGCCTAAGACTCTGGAAGAAAGAAGCTATTGATCAGAACATGGGACACAGGATGACCAGAGAATGTGGTCAGCAGAACTGGACCACATTGGATTATCAAATTTTAAACAGACCTGCAAGAAGGAAATGGAGACAGAATGGGGGGGACTTGAAACCCAAGAGAACATCAAAAAAGAAATATTTGAATGATGCATAGAAATCTATTAATATCTATGAGACTCAGGCATTTAACAGAAGAGGTTTGTTAGCTGAGGTGTGCTTCTGGCATCATGCCAAGCACCCGGCCGTATTAACTCTTTGTTTTACTTCTGTCTCCTTTTGTCTTTTTTATTAAATCCTTTATTAAAACTTTTAAAATTTTACCAGGAGTGAACTTCGTTTTTCACACCATATTAGAGGGGGGCATGGAGTAGGCAATTTGGGAAGTCTGCACCTCTCGAGTACCTCAGCCAATGGGCAAAAAGAAGAGGGTGGTGTGGCTGGGAACTTAAGGTAAAAAGGGGGCTGTGTGCCACAACCATTTGAGAGACCTCATGGGAAAGGCCCCATGGCCTCTCCCTTT
>VZTN01013606.1:0-14912 GCA_013400515.1 Erpornis zantholeuca | reverse complement strand
TCCCTTTTGCTGGGGCCCCTTCCTGGCTTTACCCTTGCAACCCCCCATGGGTGCCCTGTTTTACCTGTGCTACCCTCCATGGGTGCCCTCCCAGGTTTGCTCCCCGAAGACCCCATTGTGCTCACCACTGAGATTTTCAGTGGTCCTTCCCTGTGGGCTCTTCACAGACCTCCCTGGTCTGCCACTCGTCTGTCTCTTGGACAGTCTTGGGAACCCAATCGATTGCCTGGTGCTGGCTGCCACCAAGGGGAGCTGATCACTGAAGCTGGGTGAGGCACCTTCAGCTCCGCTCGCTGCCCAGCAGCCCAGATGCTGGAAACATCCTGGACAAGAGCCCTCAGATTGTCAGGAAAATTAATCCACAAACACCAGAGGTTTATGTCCAAAAAGGAGACAGAGGAGTCCCTTTACTTTATTGGAAGAAAGGGAGAGGCCATGGAGCATTCCCCTGGGGTCTCTCAAAGTTTTGGAAGACACAGCCTCCTATTTATCCTGATTTCCTGACTTCATTTCCCTCTCTCCTTCCCCATTGGCTGAGGTACTTGAGAGGTACAGACTTCCCGAATTGCTTAATACAGACCCCCTTCTAATGTATAACCCTCCCTTTTCTTTTCCTATGGAATTTATGGATCCCCCCTTTGCTTCCTTCACCTCTCAGTATCTATCTTTACGTATCAGCAGACCCACAGTTTGTTTGTAAAGACAAATCTATCTCATTCCTTTCAGTCCTTAAAGCTGATGCTGTCTGGACCTGCAACTTTGAGCTCATGTTATGAGCCAGGCCCCTGCCCAGCTGCCCAGCAGGGCTGTGGGGACATGAGGGTGGCAGAGCAAGTGCCAGGGCCAGCAGGGAGCTGGGATGGGGGCAGAGCCAGGGGAAGGGCTCTCCCACAGCCCCTGGAATGTTGGGGTTCGGACCTTGGCAACTGTCAACAGCCCATGGAATGTTTGGGACTTGGACTCTGCAGCTGCCAACTCTTGGGCCTTGGAGTCTGGATCCTACGAAGGCCAATGGCCTCTGGACGTTGCGGTTTGGGACCCTGCAAAGGCCAACGGCTTTTGGATATTGACATTTAACCTTGCAACTGCCAACATCCCCTGGATATTGGCATTTGCACACTGCTCATGCCAAGGGCAGATGGAGACCCAATGGGTGAGGAAGCTGCTGCTCTCCCTGTGCCAAGCCCAGTGCTGGGCTGGCTGGGTCTGGGCTGTCCCACAGGGAAAGGTTCCCTTTGGGAATAACAAGGGATTAAGCTTTGGTGCTGGCTCTGGGGACAAGCCTGGGAGGGAGCAGGGAGGCTCCTGGCTTGGAAGCATTTAAGGGTGACTCCGTCAGGGCCAGCCATGCAGTCTGAGTGTGCTCTTACCTGTGCCCCTCCAGGAAGCTCAAGAGCTTGGAATGAGCCAGCAGTTCACTTCCCAAAGACTTTCTCAGCAGCAACTCTCCCCAGAAGCCCCTGAGGTGAGTATAACTGTGCTGAGCTGGCTCGGGACCATTATGCAATGATTTAGGGAAGGCAAGTGCAGGAAGCCTGGAAGGAAGAAGCTGCTCTGCCATGGATCTCCTGTCTGCTCTGAAGGGGGGGTCGTGTCTCTGTGCCTCATTTCCGTAGCCCTGTTTTCCCCCAAAGGAGACTTCTCCACCGGCTCCGCAAGGTCTGTGACAGAGACTCTGTAGAATGGTAGCAGGAACCTGACCTCAGAGGGCCCTGTTTAATTTCACTGTAATCTCAGGAATAAATGCACTAAGCCCAAACCATGCTCAATGTAGAAGCGGATTTTGTACATTTAGCTGGACTGTGGAACTGCTTCTCCATGAATGGACACCTGTTCTTGTGAGGATCAGAAGAGACATCCATTCACTCAGCCACTTGAGGCTGTTTCTTTCTTGCCTTGGCATTTGTAGTCCTGCACTGCCTTGCTGATCTCCCCAGCTCTGTCTTCTACTGCTTTTGTCTCCTTGATGCCCACCCCATCAGCATAGCTTTTGCCTTCAGGGGAGCTGTCTCTCTGCTTGCTGCTTCTCCCAGCTGTCTGGACCCATCTTCCCTGCTCCTTATTGGTCATTTGTGCTCTTTCCCTGCCTGTTCCTGCAGGCCCGGAGAGAAGAGTCCGGGCAGGAGTTGATGAATATCCTGCTGCAGCAACAGAGACAGCATGAGGAGAAGTGCAGCGAGATGCAGTGTAGGCTTGAACAACTGGAGGAGGAATGCAAGAGGTGCAGCAGTGACCAGCAGCAGTCTTTAGTAGAAACCCTCAGAAGGTGAGTGTTTCCTCCTCCTCCTCCTGTGTTCCAGAGGCAAGCTGCTTCCAGCTCTGGCAGTTCAGAGGTGTTCTGGGCAAAGAACTCCCCTGCCTACCACATGTAGGCCTCAGTGTGGCACCTGTGCATCATCCTGCCAGGACTTTTCATGGTCTGCTGTGATTCCCAAGATTGTCTCAGAGGTGAACAGCAGTGGTGGAAGACATGACTCCTCACCATGCTGCTGCTCTGAATTCTGTTCTTTGGGTGCCCCTTGCCAGCCACTGCTTCTCCCTGAAGCAAGGCAAAAGCCTGCCTTTCTTTCCCTTTGCCTCTGGAGGATTTCCTAGGGAGGGAAAGAGGGAGGTCTTCCTTAGTCCCCTGTCCCCAGCTCCATCCTGGGATGCAGAAAATGGGATTGGTGACTCTTCAGGTCACTTCATTCTTCTGACTGAGCCTTATCTCTGCAGTGATTGTGCAAAGCTTGAGAAGGCCAGAGAAAAGCTGCAGCGATGCCTTGGAATCCTGGAGCGAGGAGCCTCGAGTCTGCGTCAGGAGAACACCAAGCAGCTGAAAGAAGTGTCAGCCCAGGCGGAAAAGGCGGAACAGCAGGACAGGATGGGGGCTGATTTTGAAAAGGAGACTAGTTTTCCATTAAAAAAACCATGGATTTCCCTTTCTTATAGAGTGAAGGACTCGTCTGCACTCGAGGGAGAACACCCATCATTGCAGAGCAAGCTGGAAGTCAAGAAACAGACACTGGAGGACTCTCAGCTTCAGAGTAATCTGCTGGAGCAGAAGGATGATACTACCACAGCTCTGGAGAGGGTGTGGACACCTTATTCCTAGACACTTATGGGAGAAGGAGTTGTGCCAGCAAGATCAGCCCAAATGCTGTTCCTGGCAGTAGAAGACAGGGACACTGCTGTGCACCTGGTTCAAGAGGGCACACACGTTTATTAGCCAGGGATATGCATGTTCATCAGCCAAGTGTAACATGATTCTGAAAAATTCGTTAGGGCCACAGAGCCCCTAAAACAGGGAATGGAGCTGGGAAAGGGTCTGGAGCTCAGGTGTGATGAGGAGCAGCTGAAGGAGCTGGGAGGTCTCAGCCTGGAGAAAAGGAGGCTCAGGGGGCACCTTCTGGCTCTCCACAATTCCCTGACAGGACAGCAGAGCCAGGTGAGGGTTGGGCTCTGCTCCCAGGGAGCAGGGACAAGATGAGAGGCAACGGCCCCAAACTGTGCTAGGGGAGGTTTGGATTGGGTGTTACAGGGTAACTGTAATGGAGAGAAGGGTTTGTTTCTGATGGTCTCTGTCAGACAGTCTCAGTTCTGGAGTCTGTGCTAGGTTTGGCAAATACACAGCAGTGGTTTTGCTTTTGAAGAAAGGAGCTCAAAACCACAGTCTAGTCTTCAGGCTTTAATACCAGCAAGGGCCATTAGACACCTTTATGTAAGACAAGGAAATGGTATTCTTGGTGTGAACTGCTGCACAAATAGTCTGCTCTGGCCACATCAGCCAGACTTCCATCAGTCACTAAATGACTGCTCACCACAAGAGCCCTTTACCTGCCAAGCATCCCCTCGTTGCAGAGAGCTGCTTTGCACACTGGAGGAGGTGACACTTTGATGTGGGTTTTTTTGAGAAAGAGAAACCCTGTGTATTTTCACTTGCTTCAGCAAGCAAAATTCCTTTTGCTCAACCTTTCCTGAAAATATCCACAACTGGAATAGATCCTGATAGAAATGTTGTTTGCCAAGTGGCAGTTGTGGAAGATGCAGTATTTTTGTGTGACAACACAGAGTTTGGAGTAGGGATGTTTGTTGGGAAGGAGCTGTCTGGTCCCAGGCAAGCCAGCAGACCCTGACACAGCCTTCCAAGGTAACAGTGCCAGAGGCTCTTGGCAGCCCAAGGTATCTGAGCTGCAGAGGGCAGATGCTGTGAAACTTTGAGCCCAAGCACAGGAGCTCCTTGTCCTCTGGCTGCCTGCGAGGTGGCACTGGCTGGCTCTGCACAGGGCTCCCGAGGAAGGGCTTGAGCTGTACCTTGTCTTGCTTCCAGGTTTCCCAGGAGCAAGAGTCATCAAGCAGGGCTCAGGAGCAGCTGCGCTGGGAATCCTCTGGCCAAGGGCAGGTGCTGGCCCAGGGCTGCAGAGAGAAGGAGCTGCAGAGCCAGGAGAAGGCTGCCCTCGAGGGGCGACCAGCAGCCACGGAGTGGCACCGAGGAGGCCTTTCCGAGAAGCTGGCAGAGGCCAGGTAAAGGCAGAGAGCAGACCCTTTTCTGATGTTTTCACTTCCTCTGGACAGAAAAAGGAAGATTCTCAAGGAAAAAAAGAAAAAAAAGCAGCATGCCATGATATAAAGGTTATTTTTCTGACAGCTAAAGCCAGAAAAACTCTCCTGAGGCTCAGGCTCCTGTTTTTGCTCCTGTGCACACTCCTGTGGGAAGTCCAAAGAAAGCCAGCCTGACTCTAAATTGAGTAGTAGTTAAACTGTGCAGATGTTGAGTGAAACCTCAAGTTTCACTCTGGGTTTGGTTCCATGTTCTGGGCATTGAACATCGATCGTTCCTTACCATGTAGCTTGAAATGATCCTGATCTTCAGAACTGAAGCTTCATCTCCAGAATTCCAGGCTCTTACATCAGGATTTTGGGAGTAGCACACTACCATTCAGGGTGAAGCCAGAGGCTCCTGCTGAAAATCTTGAGGGTCTTCTGCTTTTGAGCAAACTCTTGTGAAGTGTGGGGCAGGATCTAGAGTTGGTTAGAGAGCAGCAGGGAAACCTCCTGGAAACAGCTTCTAGGTAGTCTTGGTCATCATGGATGGGCATCCACCTCTCAAACCTGCCAAAGTCCTTCTGGAGGGTCCCTCTTCCCTTGTAAAGAGGGACAAGTCACTTGGGCAACTGCTCAGCCAGCACCACTGCAATAAAGTTGGCAAGTCTATTCCTTGACCTTCCAAGAGTTTAAATTGCAGGATCCCAGTTTCTCCTTTCAGATGGATCTTCTTCGGACAAAACCTGGTTCTGATTTTTTACATATGCTGCCATGAACATGAGATTTTATCATATCATCCGAAGTAATTCTGTAGTCTCTTAAATACAGGATGTCTGGGAAAGGATGTACCTTTACATGCATTATGAAGAGCATTAAAAAGTCAGGAATCAGCCAGGGCAAGATTCTGTTCTGCTCCTGTGCCGACGAGCGGTTTGGAAGCACTGAAGGGCTGTGAGCAGAGCCTGGGCTTCTGCTCGCTGGCCCAGCCTGTGTGGGCACAGCTACCCCGTGTCATAGGTCAGGAACAGCAATTGAAGGTTGGGCTGTTGAGGTCCAGTTGGGCTGGGCTGTCTGTGCTATGCCAGGCTGTAAGGAAGGCCTGGGCACCCCCTCAGAGGGCCCTGCNTCAGCAGCAGATATCTCAGCTGGAAATCAAGAGGAGTCATTTGGAAGCTCAAGTGCTCACAGTCACCAAGGTGGCGATAGAAGGTGAGAGCCTCATGTGCTTTGTTTGTGGTGCTGCCTCAGCAGAAGCAGCACAGGACTTTTGAGGAGTGGTGGGGCTGGAGGCAGGATCCTCCTACTCTGCCACTGAAAGGGCCTGAGGTCAGGGAAGTCAGTAAAGACTGAATCTTGCCATTGGTCGTGTTTGCAGGAGAAGTGAAACGCCTCCAACATGAGCTGGAAGCAAAGAGAGCTCTTGAGAAGCAGGAGCAGGAAGACAGAGCACAACAGCTCTTGCAGACAGAGCAGCTGTGTCACGAAAGCCTTGGGCTTCAGGGAACTGCTCAGCAACTGGAAACAGACAAGCTCCTGCAAGACCTGGTAGGAGACAATTCGCTTCTGAATTGTCCAGGCTGGCCCTGTGGGCTGGTTTAGCACAAGCAGAGCCTGAGGGTGTGGAAGGGCAGCAATCCTCTGCCAGAGGCCTCCTGCTGCTGGGCCAGGCAACAGAGCCAGCAGCTCAGACTTGGGGGTGCGTGAAGACCCACAGATGATGCTGGGACAGTAAATGCAACCATAGCTTCAGTTGGGTGTAAGACGAGTTCCAGAGCAGTTTGGGTGGTGCCCAAAGCATGGCAGCTGAGGGCAGGATGTTCTCCGAGTTTGAGGGCAGAATGGTCTCTGAGTGCCACCTGCCACGGAGCAGATGCCAACATGGATCAGATGCCAACAGTGCTGTTGGCACTTGGTTCCTTTCTTGCTTTGCTTCCGCGGTGGACAGAAGGATTAGCTTTGGGCTGGAATGGAACAGGCCCCTTATCACTGGTCCTTTGGTCCTTGTGACTGGGGCATCAGAGAGGAGAAGGTGACATCTCCTTTTCTGAAGGCTTGGACTCAGTGCTTGGAAAGTCTTTCCCAACAGAAATTATTCAATGCTTCTGTGATTCTTGCACCAGCTGAGCCTCCTCTTCAATTCCCTGACAGGACATGGTGTCTGGAGGGCAGAAAGCCATGCCTATGCTCTTTATAGTTTGGGGTTTCTGTGAAGGATGAAGCTTCACATTTTTCAGTCAAAAGCTTTGCTGGGACTTTACCTTGAAGATTTTTTCTCCCTTCCTCAGGCAAGTGATCCTGAAAGGCACCATGCAGAGGTGCAGGAGATGCTGGAGCCATGGGAAGAGGAGAAGGTAGAGACAGAGTGGGAGCCCAAGAAGATGCTGTTGGAGATGAAGCAGAAAGTGGCCATCCTGCAGGCTCAACCAGCAGAGGAAGGAACTAGCTTTGAAAATGCCATGAGAGAGGTGATGCATGTGAAAGGAGAATTGGTGTGATTTTTTGCAAGGCTGGAGCTGTGGGGGATAGCAGGATATGGGGCTGTGTGGAGCATGCCCTGCATGTCTTCTCCATTGACTTTGGGAGCTGAAAGGTGAACAGGGCTATCTTTGACTAGGAACGAGACCCCTCATAGGAAGCCAGGTAGAAACATCAGCTTTCAGTTGAAATTTTTGCTCTTGTGTTTTGTTTTTTCTAATACTTAGCTGGGAGTATCTTCACTGTTCTCATCGGTCCTCTTTTGATGTTTACTGATAGGTGGTTATACTTGTGTTTAGTGTGTAGGACCTTTGTTTTGTGGGCACGGGGAGGGCAGAGCAGGGATGCTGACAAGAGAAAAAAACTTTTTTAGAGACTCCTCTGGAGAATTTCTAAATAGAGACCCAATGATATCTTCTGGGCTGGCAAACAATGACCCAGCAGCCGAGTGCTCTGAGAGCACCTGAGCCCATCAGTCTTTGCCTCTTGCCACACAGAGTTTGCAGGGAAAGTGTGAATCCCTCTGCTCTTTGTGTCTTTGCAGGTCATGCTGGAAATGCAGAGGGATTGGAATGTTGTCTTAGTGACACTGCTCCAAATTTGGAAGGAGCTAAGCCAAACCTGTCAGCAACTCCAGCAGCTCAGGAAGAGGGTAAAAGAGCAGCGACAGAAGGAGCAGGTAAGTCTGAGCAGGCAGGGAACAGAGTGCAGGGCAGGGACAGGGGCACAAAAGGCAGGTCCTGGGACTGAGGAGGCAAGGGCTGCTTCAGGCCCTGGGAGCACAGAGCCTGGTAAGCTCCAGAAGGAGGGCTGCAATGGAAGCAGAGATGGGTAGAGAAGCCAAAAGAAGTGGCTGAAGGAATAGGATTTTGAAAGAGAAAGGGGGAAAAGCTGAGCCTGAGGGCAGGTCCCAGGAAGTTGATCTGCATTTTGTTACCAGACCATCAAGGCAAAGCTGCAATCCAAGCTGAAGAAAGCTCAGAGTGAAATCCAGGCAGCAGAGAAGAGGCACAAAGAAGAACTAGTAGGCACCAAAGAGGAAATAAATCTCCTCCTTGAGCAGAGAGAGGCTCTACAAAAGCAGGTGAGTGAAGCAGCAGTGGCACCACAGTCTTCCAGCAGGGGCTCTTGCTTTTTCCATGGCAGAGCAGCAGCTGATGGGGTGATCCCTGGGGCTGCCTCGTGCTGTGGGCTCCATGGCAGCTGCTTTGAAGGATGCTCAGTGCTTGGCTGAATCTCAGCTGCTGCCCTGGACAGCTGGGCTAGTCCTCTGGGCTCTTGACCAGAAACCATCAGCATGGATTTCTGCTAGCCTCTTCCTGCTAGCCTTGGTTTTGAGGTGCTTTTCCAGATGCTCTTGGTGAGTCAATGAGAGTTCAAAACAAGCTGTCCATATCCACTGTGAAGCTGGTCCTCTCAGGACAAGGAGTAATGGAAAGTTGTCCTTTGCCTTTCCTCACAGCCTCTTCTCTGGCTGACAGGGACAGGCTGTAGCCTCTGACTGCTTTGTTCTGTTTGACTTGAGGTGGGCGAGTTGACATCTCAGCTGGCAGCCTCCAGAGAGTCCCAGGACCTGAATGTCCACAAAGCTCAGCAAGATGGGACTGAGGCCCTAGAGAGGGAAAAAGCCAGGTAAATGAAAGCCTGTGGGACTCTGCATTGTGATGAATCTATTCCCTCTTTCTGATCTTTGCATCTGCCAGCATTTCCAAAGTGGCAGACTTCTGTCCCGTTCATGCCGCTGTGTTTCATTCTCTAGATTTTGTTCTTCATTTCCTTTGAGCCTTCAGTTTTCCTGAAGACAAAGGCTTTTGGAGTAGCTCTTTCCCTCTCAGGGGGTGTTCTGTTGTTTGGCTGGTATCTTAACCCTGCCTGAGCTCCCTGCAGTGCAAGGAGCTGGATACATCCACCAGCTCCACCTTGGCTCTGGGAACTTGGAGCCTTTGGGAGCTGGATCAGCCTGGCATCCTGATTCCTTTGCTTGGCAGAACAATCTTAAACCCATGATTTCTGCACTGAGCCAGATTCCCCTGAGGAACCTGAGGGATACGAATGTCTCTCATGTCCATCTGTTGCCTTGTTCTGTAGGCCAAGTCTAACTCTGCAAGAGAAGGAACTGAGCCTTGGAAGCCTGGAAGAAGACAACCAAGCCCAGATTGAACAGGTGTCTCAGCTTTATTCTGCTCTTTACCAGGGTGAGCAGCTCCTCTCAGACCGCATAGGAGAACTGCGGGAGCTCAACAGCCAGGTAACCCCTGGTATCCCCTTCTCCAGGGACACACACCACCACCTTCAGCTTGGAGGTCCCAACTGCTTCCCTCTCCCACCAGCTTCCATTGCTGCTGTGTTCTGCCTGGGGCTGCTGCTGCACCCTGAGGCCAAGGCTGGCATTGGTGTCTCTTGACAAGGTTTTCTCCTGTTCTCTCCTGGGTCCCAGCAGGAAATCTCAGAGAAGCAGGAGCAGACTCCTTTGGAGCTTCTCCATTCCTCTGTCAGCAGTGTTGTCCCAGGCAGAGTTTGTGCCTGGGCTAGGCACTGAGCAGTGTGGGGACACAGAGGTGGCTATGGCAGGCTGGGGAGGGCACTTTCCAGCACAGTCAGTTCATCGGATTTTTAGAGCTGCCCCATCAAGGATGCCTGTTGCCTCCCTTTCTTTGTTTTGACTTTGTCTCCATTGGAGTCCTTGGCTTTGCCCCTTCTGTGTCTGGTGTGTTTTTTGCTTGAAGTCCTTTCTCCTTCATTCCTCACCCTCCTGCCTGCTCTGCTGCCTCAGGAGCAGCCCTGTCCCTGAGGCCCTGTGCATCCATGTTCCAGATCTGCTCCCTGCAAGAAGCAGTGCTGGAGAAGGATGCTGCCCAGGCAGCAAAAGAGGAGCACCTGCTGCAGGAGCTGCAGGAGTCCCAAGCAGATGAACGGCGCTTGAGGGACTTGGTGCAGGTGCTGGAGGATGAGGTGTCCGAGCTGCGCTTGAGGCTCCATAGCTCAGAGAGCAGAGCAGAGGCCTTGGCCACACAGTGTCAACAGGCGAGCAGTGCCCACTGGGAAGCTCAGTCCCTGCTGGAAAAACTGCTCCAGGTTCTCGACAGCATGATCAGGAACAGCAGTGACTTGGTCACTTGGAGCTCAGGCAAGTGTGGCAGGCTGGGTTAGCCTGTGTGCAGAGCACGTGTGGGGGAGCAGGTGGAGTGAGGAGTGGCTCATGGTCACCCTGGTATGACAGACTCAGCCTTTCAGTCCTGGCTGACTCTGGCCTTGGGAAGTCTTGGCAGCTTGACATCCCTACAGTCACAAGTCCATGTTTGTACAGAGAGAAATTATCAGGGTCAGAAGGGAAAAGGGCCCGAGTGCTGTCAAGCAACAGGGCCCGTGCAGTCATCCTTGAGGCAGTGCTGACATCAGTGGTCATTGAAAAAATGTCAGCCTGTGACACATGTCCTGCTGCAAGGGGAGCTCTAGGACAATGACAAAGGCATTGCCACCTTCCACTAGAAAGAGGCCTTGTTTGTTGGAGACCCTGGGATTAAATCTTGAACCAGAATGTCTTCTCTTTTCAGAAGAGGGTCATGTTGTGAGCCAAACTGCTTCTCAGGCCAGGGATGTCCCCACAGAGCTCAAGGTGGACAGAGTGGTGGCAGCTCTGCGAGAACTGTGGCAGGACCTGGAACATTCCCAGAAAGATCTGGTAATGTGTGCCCAGTGCACCCAGAAATCCTGTCCTGCTGCTGGACTGCTGGACAAGCAGAGTGCCAAGGCCAGGATGGGTGTCAGTCCTTGTAGGGGTGTTGGCTCACTGCCATGGGGAGGAAGGAGGATCACGATCACATCCACCAGTTCTGTCCAGCTGCCCTCTCCCACCTGGGCTATTTCTGCCTTAGCATTTGTAGCTCTTTGTCTCCTGCCAGCAGTGGCCCTCTGAGGTGATTCTGCTTCTCTTACCTCTTCCAGAATGACATGAGGAAGACTATTCAGGCCTTGAAGCTGCAGCTGAGCACAGCGCAGGCTCAGAGGGACCATTTCAGTGCCTGCAACCAGGAGCTGCAAAAACAGCTGGCTGAAAGCCAGGAAGGTACAGTTTCTCCTCTCCCACCCACTGCCCCATCCTGTCTCACCAGCGGGGATCTCTGATGCCATGCAGAGGAAAACTGCAGTGCCTAGAGATGGGAGAGGAGAAAAGCAACCAGCAGGAGACCTGTCCATAGCAGTGCCAGTGAAGCTTTTTCATGGAGACAGATCCCATGGCTGGCAGCTCATCTGGCTGTGCTATGAGTGATCACGTGCAGAGCTGGTGCCTTTCAGGTGCCATGTCTCTGCCAAAGAACTGTAGCTGGATGTCTTGGCTTGATTCCTTCCTACTCCAGGCCATCCCAGAGCCTCTAGGTTCTTGGCCTCTCTGTAGCAGGGCTGGACAGGCCTCCCCGCTCCTTTCTGTCTCCTTGACTGCCCACTCTGCATAAGCCCAAAAGCAAATGCACTTTCCTATTCCTCTGAACCTTGCCCTTTTCATTCTTTTTTTCTCTGCCCAGAAGTTGCCATCATTTCTGTCAGCTTTGGCAGCCCTTGTGGGCAAAGAGCCAGGCAGAGATGCAGGATGCATATCAGTTTGCCTTTGCTTTGCTTTTCCCCTTCTGCTTCCCCTTCCCTGGCACAGAGATGTGGAGGGCAGAACGCAAGAACTCTCTGCAAGAGACTGCACTGAAGGAAGAGGCCACTGCGAGAAAGGCAGAGGCTGCGACTCTTCGTCAGGAAGTGGCATCTCTGCAGAGGAAATTGGAGAACATGGAGAAGGAAAGAAAGGATGTGCTGGTGAGAATGGCAGATGCCACAAAGGGCCATTTGTCTGCTTTTCTGGAGCCTTCTCTTGCTATATCTAAGGAGCACCTCTTTCCAGTATTAACTTTCCTAATTGCATTCTTCTGAATGAGGAGGAAAAGATGTCATAGTCATGTCAAATCCAGTTAGGCCAGAGGCTGCTGGTTTCCCTCCATGCTGGAGCTTTCTGCCCTTGGAGCTCAGTGGCGTTCTCGGTGTCCACACTTGGAGCTCCATTCCTCTGCAAATAAACATTTGAGTAGAGCTCCAAGAGGTTGGGGAAGGGCAGAAAGGAACCTGGGACAGGCTGAGGGAGCCAGGAAAGATGCAGCAAGAAGGGGGCCCCAGGAAAGGTCTGCAGCCTCCCGAGAGGCAGGGAGAGAGGGGCAGCCCGTGCCTGCCACTGAGGCAGGAGTTCAGATCTGGTATGAAAAGCAAACTGAGATGGAATCACTGACTCTTTTTCTCCCTGTTTTGCAGCATGAACGGGACAGTCTACAGGCAAATAAAGAAAAACTGGAGTGTCAGATCAAACTTCTGGAAGAATCAGTCACAGCCTCTGAAACCCAAGCAAATACAGTGATAGACAGGAATTGTTCCCTTCAAGAAGAGCTCCGGACTATAATGTCCATATTTCAAATTAAAAAAGCAAAACTGGAATCACAGGAAAAGAAAATGGAGATGCTCCAGAAAGAGGCAGCAGAGGCCAAAGCTTTGCAGGAGCATCTCACTCACATGACTGCTGACCTGTCAGAGAGGGAAAGAGAAATCAAGTTATACCAGGAGCAGATAAAAATGCTGGAAAAGAAGAATTTAATGCACACAACTTCCTTGCAAAGGAAGGAACAAAACCAAATGAAAATGGAAGCTGAGAGGGAAGCCATGAGGGAAGAGCTGGAGCATATGACTGCTGCTTTGAAGCAGAGAGAAAATGGAGAACACGAATGGAGAAAGAAGGCTCAAGCCCTGAGTGCTGCCCTTACCAAGAGTGAAGTGTCCAAAGGGACTCTAAGAAAAAAATTAACCATCATGCAGAGAAGGACTCCCAGCAGGGACACAGACCGGTCTTGTCTACAGGTAGGCGCTGGGATTGATCTCCAGTCCACTCAAACGTCCCTGAAGGATTCCAATGATGTTTCCCATAAAGAGGTGGGAATATATATCCCTGTCAGTCCATGGCCTGCTTGGACTGACTGACTGGACAGCCTTGTCTGGCTGACTGACTCCAGCCAGAGACCACTGGCCTGCAGGAATGTTTCCTGGCACACCTGGCATGACTGACACAACTCTGGAACTGGCTGTTCAAATCAGCTCCAGTCCAAAAGCTGGGTGTGGGGAGCTGCTTCTCCTGTGCCTACTTAAGGGTAGGCAACACATGGTGGTTTGGATTTGGCGTGGAAAGGAATGGAGCTGCTGATGGACTAAACCGAGCAGAACTGTGTACTGAGGGCTGAACAGCAGCTGCACTGCTGGTGCTTGGAGGATGCTTCTAGAGATGGAGAGTTCTGAGGGACAGCTTTTCCAATGCTTTAAAAGACTGGAATCATCTCCTCTCTGAATACCCAGCAGGCTGTTGGAGCAGAAGGGAAGCAGCCATCACAGCACTCAAGGAAAGGCTTGGAATGTGTGCTGGGTCTGACTGCATCATCAGAAGAGCAGACAGAGAGGATGGAACTCAACGCTGAGCCAAGGGCGAATCCTGAGCAGGTAAAATGGGCTTTCACTGCCTCTGCAAAGCCTCAGGCTCCTCTAGAACATGACATGTTTCCCCAGGCAGCACTTTGGAGTCCTCTGCTTGTTGCCTTCCCTCTCCCTCTCCCCACTGTGGACACACATTTGTATTTTCTCTCTCTTGTGGCAGCCTGTGGCCTTCACAAATGCACCCTCACTCTGGTGCCCCCTCTTTGCCCCAGTGTCCCCGAACACACACTTGCCTCTCTTCCACAGCCCACAGCGAGTGCTTTATACCCCCAATGTTCTCTGGTGCAATTAAGGGTCTTTGAAGAGGCATCTCCTTGCCTTGACATCCAGAGGTCCTTTTGCTCCATGTGACGCTTTCTCCCATCCAATGTGCAGGTGGAATATCAGTGGAGGAGCCGGAAGGGACATTGTAGGCGTCAGGAGAGGGAGAGCTTGCTCCCTGTGTGTGGGCCTTCCAAGTAGAAAAGTTCTTCAGTACCTTGGGTAAGTAGCAGCCCTCCTGCTGAGGCACAGCCTGTGGGAAAGGGGTCAGTGCCCTGAGCTCTGTTCAGGGGCAGTCTGGGAGCCTCTTCCTTCCCTTTCCACAAGGAAAAAGTGTTAGGGCTGGAGCTGGGGGCTGTGCAGCAGCCTGTACCATGGGGCTGCAGATGCTCCTGAAGTGTGGGCTTGTCTGACCTGGGCCTGGTGCCTCTTCCAGGAGTGGCCGCTGCAGTTGCAGCTGGCCCAAGACTGACACCACTGGAAGGATGACATGGAGAGCTGTGCAGGGACCAGCCAGGAGCTGTCCTGTTCCTCAGCAACTGCCAGCCATTATTTTGTAATAAAGAGCTTTATCAGGAAATTATTAGATTCAATTTTTCACTGGCACAATGAGGCTTTTGAGAGCTGTTGTGCCATTTCCCCGCTTGAGGCCAGAGCTGTCCCTGAGACAAGAAATAGGAATTTGAGGTGTTACCAAAGCGCTTCTGGTCTGAGATTTCCTGCTGGGACCCAGGAGAGAACAGGAGAAAACCTTGTCAGGAGACACCAGAGCCAGCCTTGGCCTCAGGGTGCAGCAGCAGCAGCCCCAGGCAGAACACAGCAGCAGTGGAAGCTGGTGGGAGAGGGAAGCAGTTGGGACCTCCAAGCTGAAGGTGGTGGTGTGTGTCCCTGGAGAAGGGGATACCAGTGCACAGGTTACCTGGGTGATGATCTCCTGCAGTTCTGTGCTCTGAGAGGAGCTGCTTGGCCTGCTGAGGGAGCAGAATGAAGCTGAGGGGCCTGGTTGATCTGGTGCAGTGTCCCTCCAGCTGCTGAGGGTGCAGGAGCTCCAAACCACCCACTCATGGAACCAAGGGGCCACTGTACCACTGTGGGGTCCTGTGGAAGAAAAGGACCATAGTGACACAGCGGGGCCTCATGGA